>JABASP010002522.1:0-19530 GCA_019776565.1 Sminthurinus signatus | reverse complement strand
TACATATTACATATTATTGTACTATAGCAAAAAAAAAAAAAAACAGAGAGCACAAGGAATATTATTATTATTATTATTATCATGATCGTGTACACGATTGAATTCAATCTAATAAAAAAAGCAACATATAAAAAAAAAATCTCTAAATATTAACAGGATTTCCATTTTACTTGAATCGATTTCGAATTTTTGAATATTATTATTATTATTACTACATAATACTGATACTGTACTACTGCTAAAAAAAAAGTATACTACTCTATAGTAGATGATATATAAACAAACATAATTACTTGATACTTGATATTAAAAAAATATTTCATAGATTTACTAAATACTGTTGTCTGTTGTTGTGTGTAAAAAAGTATTGAATCCAATTCAATTCAATGTAATTTTAATCCACGACTACAATTATATACAAATTACGAATATATATATTATACGAATATTATACGGAATACGCGGATACAAAATAATATACTATAATTATAATTATAATTAAATGTGTGTGGAGCGAGAGAGAAGGGAATCAAACAAAAATTTTGGAAATTGTGAAGGTTTCAGGTTTCAATTTTAATATTTATAAAATATAAGTAAAATATATTCAACTGGATAATTTTGGATTGTCATCAATCATCAAAAACAAAATTCTACTGCCTTTTTTTTGAGACGAGTTACGAGTTGATAATAATAATATAAAGAATAATAAAGAAAAGAGTCATCATCATCAGCATCATCATCTTGTCTTCGTCGAAAAAGCTTTTATTTTATTTTATTTAATTTTAATAAGTGTGTGTATGTGTGTACTTACTACTACTAAATTGAGCTAAAGAGTGTGTGTGGTGTCACATCAAAATCATCATCATTTTATTATAATATTTCCGTTTCTTGTTATAAATTATAAATATATAGTTACATAATAATATAATATTTTGACCAGAGAACGTTTTGAAAAATTTATTTAAAAAAATAAACATATAATAGATATATATTTAATTAGATGATTAAGAATTTTATTATTATATATATTTAGTATATTTTAAATTTTACAAATAACAAAACTTCTCAACATACTTAACAAGTATTACTATTATAATTACTGTACTATTTAAACAGCAGTTGTGTTACATATTTATAATTTATATAAAATATTATACCATACTTATTTACTTAAATACACCAACAAACGATCAGAAATTGTGTTTCTATTGTGTACATTTTACATTATTATTAAACAAAATAATCACGAGGAAAGTTAACAGAAGAAGAAGAAGAAGAAAAAGTTTTAATAGATATATATTTAGTTTATTTAATCAAGTATAATAATTATATAAGACATTTAACATATTTTAGTTTGATTGATGTGATAAAAAAAAAAAAAGAGAAAATAACGGAGACAAGGAACCTGGAATTCAACAAATTCTTAAATTGTAATAATTTAACAAATATATATATAATATACATATATATTTACACACATTCCACATCATTCTATACATATATATATATCAAATATCAACATTCCATTATTCCACATTTTGCATGCTAAAATTATTATCTATTTTCATATACATATTTTGTTTTATGATGAACAATGTGCAAAAATGTTCCTATATCCTATATGTACGAATAAAATTTGTTTTCATTTTATTTATTTTTTATAGGACGAACTATATAGATATCGCCAACATACAACGTCTGTTAAAAACAAAACTTATCAGCTGGTAATATACAATGCCAAGTAAAAGGTAAAATAACATTTTGAAAAAATAAAAGAATATTATAAATTATAATATTAGTATGTAGTTTTCAAAGTACAGTATTCAGTATTCTATTGAATTTTATTTCTGAGACTATCATGTTTTGTAATAATCGATACGTACGTGTTAAATGTTTATAAATTAGACTATATATATATATTAGTTTTTGAAGTTTACAGTGATTATTATATGTATAATATTATATTATAATATTTGAATTGTTTTTCAATTGTATGAATTGACTTTGTCAGTGGAGACTATTATATACTATTATTATAATAGTTACAAAAAAACAGCAGTATTATTGATGACGTTTCTCCTTATGAATTTTCAACTCTATCATTTTACCATATTGCATATATTATAATGACGTATCATAAAAGAGAAGCATGTACAATATTGATATTATTATTATATACATGACACAATTGATTGATACAGTATAGTATAAAGAAAAAGTAGTAAAGTATCGTCAAATTCCTTGTTCCTTTTTATTTTACTTGTATAATATTATTATGTGTAAATTGATTGTCTTGATTTTGACTACATAATATTATATATGTATATTCTTATTTAGTTTCAACTGAAAATAACAAACGAGCTTGGAGTAGATATTATTCAATGTATATAAACACAGTTGTGTGTGTATATAATATACTTATATAATTATTATTACCGTTATAATGATTATTTAATAGCTGACAATTTATAGTAACGACTGAAATTTACAATATGTATATCTATGTAGTATATATATATATATATATATATATATATATATTTTACTTGACTTTGCTCTACTCTATTCAGTTTCTTGAAGAACAAAAAAAAAGTATTGTTCTCACTCTCCTCTCTAAATGTATCAAAGTACTGTGTACATTAAATAAAATGTTAAAAACCATGATTTGTCTGCATATTATTGTATGACTTATGAATGACCAATATGAGAAAACATAATGATAACAGCAACTCTTGCGTAAAAATATAAATGTTTTGATTTTTTTATTTGATTTGATTTATTTATAGCATGTCGCCTATGCCGATGCAAACTAAAATTGGAGACGCTTCATTAAAATTTGGTCCAGATTGGCTTCGAGCACTATCCAGTGACACTGGTGGTTCAGGTCCGTCTACGCCGGGGGGTGGACCTCCAGTAGTTGGACAAGGATGGAGTAGTGGAGGGTAATAATATATATAATATACTACTTATACATTACTGTGGTTTTTTGTTTTGGTTTACCAATACAATATACAATACACGTTTTACAAGTTGATAAAATAATACTTATTATTGTTAAAATTATTATAGTGGACTTGGTTTGGGTGGTGATCGTAGTGGCGGGAGTAGTAACAGTCAATCTTCACATCCACCATTTTCCTCTGTTCTTAATTCATCGTCCTCTTCGGCTTCTGTTGGTGGTTATCAGTCTCAGTCGTCTTATTCAAGTCCTCATCAACAACATCACACACAACACCATGGTTCAGGAGGAGGGGGATTGAGTCAGAGAGAATCACAGCATTATCGAGGTTCAACTCCACCCAATTTGACGAATAGTAGCAGTAATAGTGCGAATTTGAGTAGTCCAGAATCGAAATTTAAAGTGGCAGAGCATAAGTATAGTCGTGAAGAAATGTTGGCACTGTATGACAAAAACCTTCCACCACCAGTTTATCTCCCAACATTTGGTACTCTTTTTGTCGAGAAAATGCAACCACCTCTTGCATTTTCACAAGCAAGTAAGAATCCATAAGAAAATAGAACAAATTCCAAGTATTTAAATATATTTCCTTGTGGTTTTTAATTACTCTTAACTCTTAACAATTATTTTTTTTAAAGCCACAATATCATAATAACTTTTTTTACCTTTGTTGTTTTTAAAAAAAAAATTGTGTTCTTTTTCTCTTGTAGGTGAAGAGGAGATTCGAATTTGGCATATTGTAAGTGTAAATTATAATAAATACGCCATATTTTATAAACTATATAATATATTACTAGTTCAGTGTAAAACACAATGAATAATCAATGTCTACAGTCTACAACATACATGTATAACACAATGTAATATGTAAATCAATAGGCTCAACCAGAATCTTCAAGAGGAGGTGGAACTGGAGGTCCTGGAGGTATACCTGGTCCCGTTGGTCGTGGTGATAGAGGAGCAGTTAGAGGACGAGGAACGGGTATGGAACGAGGTCGGGGAAGAGGAAGAGGTATTGTGACAACTGGGGGAACTGGAGGACCACAGAGTTATTATTCACGGCCGCATGAAGAAGAAGATCGACCTTTTAATCGTCCAAGGGCTTTTGAACGTTCTCAGGTAAATTTGTTAAAATATAGATATACAAACAGTACGAGATAA
Organism: Sminthurinus signatus; assembly: GCA_019776565.1. Classification (NCBI taxonomy): domain Eukaryota; kingdom Metazoa; phylum Arthropoda; class Collembola; order Symphypleona; family Katiannidae; genus Sminthurinus; species Sminthurinus signatus. Next base: position 15,410 of record JABASP010002522.1, on the reverse strand, counting down.
TAATAAATGTGACAAGAAATCAATTGATTCTAAATATATACACATATTTTTTTAAAACACTATACAAATTGAAAAATAATGACACAATAAAAATTAATAATTATTCGTAATATTTAATTATGTTTCTACAGAGTGCACATGAAAGAGTGTGGGCAGAACGTAATGGAGCTCTAGGTGGTGGTGGTCCTGTTGGTGGTGGTGGGAGTGGTGGACCCGACGAAGGCTCTCGAGGTTAGTCAGATATTTTGATATTTTGTAATACCATAAAAATTTTATTAAAACAATCAAATATTCCATGTCATAAAAATACTTTTCATATACATTTATACTCAAGACAAAAATTGGACACCGTTTTTGTTTGTTTGTGCATATATACAGTTTCTGGAAGTTGGAGATCAAGAGGTGAAGCGGCCTATGGAAATAGTGGTGGTAGTAGTACAAGTGGTGGAGGAGGAGGAGGAAGTGGTGTTAGGCCTAGGCATGATGTAAGTCATAATTGCTGTTTTTTTCTTTTTCTATAATACATAAAATTGTATGATTACTTGAAAATTTTATATTATAAAATTACACATAAATAATCATGAATAATAATTACTTATACTAAACAACCATTACATATTTTCATTTATACAAAAAAAAAAAATAATAATAGGAGGACGATTCTGGATGGAGGACAAATAAAACACGTTGGAGGCGAGAGGATGAAGAGGAAAGTCCTCGTGGTAACTCAAATAGTAATAATAGTTCTGCTCAAAGACGTCTTCACAAGAGTTGGAGTGAAGATGGACATGACTCCATTCCTGAATGGTAAAACAATTTTATGTACATATATATATATTTTATTACATGTACTTTATACTATTTATATTAATTTTAAATATATTAAAGAATGATGGAACAATCAAGATTTAAATATTCTATTTATATTATATATACTTAAAACAGGGCTAGAGACAATCCTTGTGAAGAGAGTGGAACTTTTGATTCGAGTGGAGCCTTTCATGGTGAAGATAGACAAAGAGAGAGAGAACGAGACAGAGAGAGAGAACAGAGGGATAGTGGGAGTAGCAGCAGTAGTAGTTCCATCAAACAAAGTAACCAGGGTTTCGATATTAGCAATAAAAGAGAAACAAGTTCCCTGGAAGAACCAGGTGGACAACAAGGATCTCAAATTGAAAGAGGTATAGTAGATATTTTAAAAAAAGCCAAAGTCTATATTATAATGTTAAACATATTATAATATCTAATATATCATGTACATAGATAAAAATACTTTTGACCAAAATAATTATGATTACATGATATTTATGTGTTGTATTATTTTTAGTACAAAAACGGACCCCTGATAGAAACGAATTTAAAGCTGTGATTCCACCATCTGTAAAAGAAGAAAATGAAGAAAGTTCTCTCGCTCCTTCATCAAATAACTCTACTGAACTTCTGTACTCATCTTCAACAACAACCTCCGCCGCTATTTCTATTAATAATTATAATAATACTAACCGCAACAACACTTCCAATTCCTTATCCTCTTCTTCTGATAAAACTCTACTACATCATCATCAACAACAACAACATCATCAACAACAATCCAGTTCCGATAAATTCTTTCCATCATCTCCACAACAAATTCAACAACCATCATCACAAAAACAACAAGTTTCGATCTCGGAGTCAAGTCCTCGGAGTAATACCGTTTCATCAATAGAGCTACAGCAACAAATTGCAAGGGCAAAATCCACGACAACTAGCTCCAGTATTAAAACTAGTACTAGTATTATTTCCAATCAAACTCAAATTATTCATCAAGATAATAATAATAGTAGTAGTAGTTTTGACCTCCATGGACTTGTTGTTGGTCAAACACAATCTCAACAACAACAACAACAACATCTTGGTCCCCGACAAGAACCATCCATACCTCAACAACAACATCAACATCAACTTTTATATCAACATCATCTTCAACAACAGCAGCAGCAACAACAACAACAGCAACAAAATAAGTCATCCCATCCCAGTATCCCACATAATATTAATAATTTACCATTACCAAGTAAATCTGCTGAATCTGTTCTCTCTAATATACAAATCCAACAACAACAACAGCAGCAACAACTTCATCTTCAACGCCAACAGCAACAACATAATCTAGTAGAGATTCGAGCTTCCAAATCGATGACGACTCCTTCTCAAAATCTTATGAATCTTCATAGTAGTAAATCGGTAGAAGAGGAACAATATAGAAGGTAAAACAATTAATTTCTCTACTCATTTATAATATTATGGTTTTTACATTCATCACTACATTCATATACTATATGGTTCATCTCTTTAGTAATCTAGACATATCACATAATACATATGATGGAAACAATACTTTTTGCGCTGAAATTTAGTTGTATCAGTTTACTGAAAAACAAACAAAAAATCATACAAAATATAACGAGGAGTTAAGGATTTTACTAGAATAGATAATCAGTAAAGAAGTATTATATTTTATATATCGTAGGGAATTTATATTTCAAAAGTAGAAATTTTATTGAGTAACGGTATTTGTAGTAAATAGTTATATATAATATGAAAATGTATTTATTGATTTTTCTGTAGTAGTAGTAGTACAGTAGTAGTAGATAGTTGGCGTGTGTATGTGTATACACGAAATACCAAAGTAAATAGTAGTAAATATATACATGCATAGTTTTTATCACATTTCATTCATATTCATTTATAAATGAGCCACGTATGTATAAAGGGTTCTTAATATCAATTGTGTACCTCTCTTTCTGTATCTCTCTTTCTCTCTGTCTGCCTTTATTAGTTTTTTGTTTTGCCTTATCGTGTAAACATTATCACTATCCACATGTCACAATGATTTCCTCATGATTAGTCTAATTTTCTTATCAACATACTTATCCAGGAGGCCTTTTCTATATTTTCTACTATACTTTTCCCGTCATTCAAATACTCAAAACTATATATAGTTTCTATATTTCTATTTCATCTATAGCATGTATATATATTATATACTTAATACTTACATACCTGTAGGTACATCCATCATACCTACATATATTATTTTGTGTACAAAAATGCCGGTTGCTGTAAATATGTTGTTTATGTAAAGTTCTTTCCTTCTGTATAATATATGTTTATCCCAAAAGGAAAACAAAACTTGTTATCTTATCTCAATGAGGAAATATTTATTTGATTTAAATATTATGATACTCTACATGTATACATTGTCTTATGTACATGGTATTAAGTACATATATGCTATATATGCAATGCATATTATGCATATATGTATTTCACGCATTTTGTACTACTTTATGTACTTTACATAATATGTAACGCACATGTCTGCATATTACTATTATTTACTATAGTCTGTAAAAAAAAAAAAACTTTGCTTTTGCCTAATGATTATTTTTTTTTGTTTCTGATTTCATACATTTCATGTATTTGCTTATATTTTGTATTTTAATCTTTAACATCCCTTTCGTCAGTATAGATTATAGTGTAAATTAAATGTAAAATGCTTGCGTTCTTCTCTCAAGTTTATAAAAGACCTTTTATATTATACAGTGCAAGCTGTATTAGGTGTATCTAGTAGTAAAGGAAATTAAAAATTGAAAAAGTATAAAAAAGACGACAAGAAGAAATTTTATATAAAAAGTATAGAAAATATATTATAGATGGAGAAAGAAAGGAAAGAGAGTGAGAGACGAAGTAGTAGAAAACAAAACAACCAGAAAGAAAAGAATTTTTTTTTCAGGAATAGACTGTCTGGCCTCTCCTGTTTTTAGTTCGAGGTTCGATCATCTTTCCTTCCTTGCACATATATAACATAACATAACGTAGATTTTATGTATAGACTCTATAATATAAACTACTTTTAGATACAAAAATATAAACTACATAGACAGACAGACATATATTACATAAATGCTTTCTCTCTCTCTCTCTCTCTCTCTCTCTCTCTCTTGTTATTTTTGTAGCATGATGCTGATGATGGTATTATAGTATACATGTAGTTGTAAGTAAGTAGTACTAGTGAGTAGTGAGTAGTACCTACTTTGAGCTTTGAGTATAAGGAACTGAACTCGTGTGAGTGAATTTGTATGATGTGTAATGTGTATTATGTACTTACATTTTAGTTTAGACTGCATCATCATCATCATCATGATCATGCACGCATGCATTTATCTTTATCTCTCTCACACACTTTAAAGTGTATTACGTATTATAATATATTTATTATTATGTTCACCCTAAGTTTGAATAGCAAATAGATCTCGTCTGTCTCTGTCTGTCTCTCTCTCTCTCTCTTGTGTACCAAATACCAATCGAGAAATTCACCCGATTATCATTATTATTATTATTACAGTTGTATATAGTTGTACTACAAATCCTTACATGTTTTCTATACATACAATACGTGTACAATGTACATCATATAGGAGCAATATCCGGATTCCGACTTGCATCTAAGATATTTAGCTATATATATTTAGCTATTATTATGTAGTGCTACTACTGCATATCAAAGAGTTCTCTGGTTTCTTTCTTCTTCTTTTTTTTCTCTCTCTCTCCTTCTTTTTTACATAGCTTTGTGTGTATTATGTATGTATCATGTATCCAATTGCGAATTTCCGACTACCGAAAATTTATTCATGTAGATTTTGTTTTTTAGGAGCTCTAAGAGTAAGTAAATACTAAAAAGTATAATAAAGTACGTTATATGTAGGATTATTCAGTGATATTTTTATATATTTTAGAGATATAGTCTCTTTTTATAATATAAGTATACTTGTTTTTTATGTATAAAAAAACTATGACTTTTTTTTTAGTGAGGGAAAGTTTAAAATTTTTTGTTTTTTTTGCCAAAAAGACTTTCTTTCGCTCTTTTATTCGCTTCTTCTTGATACTTAAATACTTTTTATTTGGACTTTTTTTTTCGCTTCATCATTATATAAGTACTCAATAATTGATCATTATTATCATCCTATTTGATTATTTTCATTCATTTTTTCCTAGTAATAATAATATAATAGTAATAGTAGTGTGTAAGTAAATAATATAATAAAGTAAAGTGTGTGCGTGTGAGTAAAAAGTAAAAGACATTGTGTGAGAGAGAGAGAGAAAAAAAAGAACGAAATTCTGTGTACTGTGAAACTGTTGAGTGTTTTTTTGGTTGATATAATATATAATATTATTATTATTATAATATAATTGCGAATGGCTTACTATTCCTACTCACCAATGATTTATCCATATCCAAAGTGGTAATATCCTCTTCTTTTTTTTAAAATGTATATTATAATAAATAAAAATGTAAGTATATGTTATGTAGTTATATGGTCCTTATACTAGTATCAGTATTCACTAAATTATTATTATTATCAATGTTGTAATTATTATGAGGATTTTAGAGAGGATGTGTGTAGACTTCTTTTATAAATTATAGTGATAATAATAATTATTATTATTAAGCTATTTGTTAGTTTAATCATGATTTAAGGTGATTGTACTATAAAAATGAATATGATGATGATGAATGTTCTAGTTAATTTGTAATTGATTCTATAAAAAAAGGCACATGACAAAATATTGTATGCATATAGTTATTTTAATATTTAATTATTTATGTATATATTTGTAGCATGACGGAGGAAGCTGACAATCTAGTAGCAAAGTTGATTGAAGATGGTGAAAGTAGTGGTGGTGGTATGGGTCAAATTGATGTTCCAGCCTCATTAGTATCATCAGTTCAACAGCAACAAGCAACCAGCATTCCCCACATGGTCTCTATCCCAGTCAAACAACCTAATGCATCCTTGCCTGGTATATTTTATTTTATAAATTACTTATATATGATGATGATCAAAGTCTTTTCATAATAAATTACTCATAATTCAGAAAAAATAAATAAATAAAACTTCAAAAATTAATTAGTAATTAAATTAAATTTTTTTGTTGATGAAATTATAGGGAGCATTCCGGTTTCAGGTGGTTCGGCTGCAATGGATACATGGTTGTATCGTGATCCACAAGGAAGTGTTCAAGGACCATTTGCTACTCATGAAATGGCACAATGGTATTCCCAAGGATATTTTTCAGGTGGGCTTCTTCTTCGACGGGAATGTGACGCAACTTTTATTACATTAGCGGATATGTGTAAATTATACAAAAGGAACCCATTTCTTTCTCATCCCGATACTACTCCACCTCCACCCATAAATGCCTTAGATCTTCATCAAGATCCTAGTTTACAACAGTCTCAACCCAATCAAATTCAATTAGATCAGCGACAACTGTATAATCAGCAACACCAACAACAACAGCAGCGTCAACAATTACTTCATCAACAACAACAGTTCGTTGCCGTCAAGTAATTTTTTTTTGTTCCATTCATTTATTAGAAATTAATAAATGAAATGAAATGAGAATACCATATTTTTTGTTTTGTTCTTGTTTATATGAATTTGTGGAACTTATCTAATTAGTAAAAGTTTAAAACTAATATTATTCCATTTTATTTATATATATATAATAATTTATAGTATGGCTCATAATTTGGGACAAAATCCTAATACTGCAGCTATTAAAGAGGACAGCTGGGGAGCTAGAAGTTCTCAAGTAGTTAATTCACTTCAACAACAACAAAATCCTGTTGCTCAAATTCCACATCAAATTCCACCTGATACTCAGCAAGGTACGTAAACATATACGTATTATATACATATTATTCTAATATTAAACATTCCAAAGAACAGCTGATAGTTGATAGTATAGATGTATAAAGCATAAAATAATAGAGTGTATAATATTTTGTTTTAGTGATATATACGTAATTATATGTATGAACATATTATATTATGTATTATAAATGATAATATACTATCATGTTGTAATTTTGGTGCAATAATAATACTAATAATCACAATTAATAATATTCTAACCTCATTGTATCTTTTATTTAATAGGGTCTCAACGGCAGCAACAACAACAACAGTTACAACCAAGAACCCCTCAAGAACTTGCTTTATTCAATTTAGCCAAAAGTCAAGGAATTAATGTTGACTCTTTAAGTGGTAACAATAGTATGGAACATCTCCAAGCTCTTTTCCACCAAAGAACGATAAAACAGCAACAACAACAAAATATTAATAGTGAAATTTCTTCAAATAATCCTGCAAATGATTTTGTCAATTCGTTACTTCAGCAGTCTAATGTTAATTCATCTGTAAGTTGATATTAAAAATTTTTTAAAAAATGGATTTTTTTATAGTAATGATATCAATCATTTATTCTTAACTTTATATGTATATATTTTGTTTTTCATATACAGACGGATATCCGCAATAAATCTCCAGTAGGTGGTATAGATCCTATTCAATCTCTTGTAGCCCAACTAACGCATTTGTCAACTCAACAACAACAACAACATCATCATCATCAACAACAACAACAACAGCAACAAAACAAACAACAACTTCAACAAAAACAACAACAAAATTCTCAACAACAGCAGCAACAACAACAACAGAAACAAGTACCATCAAATCAAATGCCTGGAGGAAAAATTGAAAATCCAAATCCTAATGCACAATTACCAAATACTTGGGGGCAACCACAACAACAACAGCAGCAACAACAACAACAGTGGATGCCACATATTAATAATCCTCTTTGGGAATATAGAGATCATTTAATGAAACTTCAACAACAAAAAATGGTAAAATCATTTTTTGAAAAAGACATATTATACATTCAAAACGCAACTTACTTGTTTAGCTCTCTCAATTTACACTACTGCAAAAAAAAATTGTTATTTTAATGGGTTTTCTTATTTCTTATTATTTTCAGCATGAGGAAGATATTTTGAGAGCTCGACGTGAAAAAGAAGAAGAGATATTAAAACGTAAACAAGAGGAAGAAGAAGCAGCAAATAAAGAAGCTCAGAAACGACTTGAAGCGGAATTATTAGCTCAAAAACAGCAGCAAGAAGAGCAAAAACGTTTGGAACAAGCTAGACTAGAACAGCAACAAAGAGAACAGCAAGCTCGAATTGAGCAAGCAAGACTGGAACAAGCAAGATTAGAGCAACAACAAAGACTTGAAGCTCAACAAAGTTGGTTTTTTTAATCTCTTCAACTTTTTGTTTTTAAAAAACTTAAATTTTATTATTCTTTTTATTTTGTTCAACTATACATAATATAAAGGATATTGATAATACTAATTTCATAAAAATTCGTACTCTGTAATTACTCTGTAGGACTTGAACAACAACAACAACAACAAGCCCGCTTAGAACAACAAAAAAGGTTGCAAGAACAACAAAGAGCTGCAGCAGAACAACAAGCAAGAGGTATAATAATATGGAATTTTGTAATGCATTTTTTTATATTGATATTCTTACGATATTTCCTATGAATCTTAAAAACAATGAACATTTTAAAGTAATCCCCATTTTTTATGACAACTTTTAATTTAATTAAAATTTAATTTATAGTCGAGAAACAGCAACAACAACAACAATTGTTGGAACAACAAAAGATGATGCAACGTAATGCAAGTAGTAAGTATTCTCAAATGGAACATCAACAACAGCAACAAAAGCCACCAACATCATCATCTAATACTTCAATTTCACAAGAGCAGCATCCACCTTTTGTAAGATATTTATTAAAAGTTTCATTAAATAAACACATAGTTATATATTTACGTAGATTAACTAGATTAATGTACTTGTATCTTACAAAATTGACGATGAATTGTAAATTAAATGTATGAGCATTATCAAATGTTATTTTGTTTTTGTATTTTACAAAACAGAATTTCAATCAGTATCAACAACAACAACAACAACCATGGAATCAACCACAACAGCAAAATTCTCAACAGCAGAAACAACCAGTTGAACAACCACGTTTAGAAAAGAAAAGTTTTCTTGAAATTCAACAGGAAGAAGTTTTAAAACAACAGCAAGAGGAAATTATGCGTCAACAATTAGCTAAAAAACAACAGTTACAACAACAACAAGAAGGTACGTTTTTTTTTCATTCCAAACGGTTATTTTACTGATTACTAATACAGAGAAACAATCGAAATTTAAATATAAAACATGTAAAACCCTATAATCATATTTGTATTATGGTAAGTTCAGAATAAGTAATAATAATTACGTTTTCCTATATAATTCAGCTCAAAGACAACAACAACTTCAACAAGGCAAAGGTGGTTTGAGTTTAAAATGGGCTCAATCGGCAGCTCCACAAAAAGTCCCTATTAAGAGTTTAACAGAAATTCAGGCGGAAGAACAAGCTAAATTGGCCAAGGCAAGTTCAGATAATGTACTATATATTAGACGATTACCATTTATACTTATGACTTATTATTGAATTCAAAAAAATATAATATGCAGCAATGTTTTTTTGTATTACAAAGAAAGAGAAATAATTTGAAGTTTTGTCTTTGTTTTGTTTTTATTACTGTGTAGAAACAGGAGAAGGATAGACAACAAAAGCTTCAAGTAGGCGTTCAACATCAAGCAGCTCATCATCAAGCTTGGAATTCAAATTTAACATGGGCTAATCGAGCTAGTTTGAATGCTCCTCCTCCAAATCCTCCAAGCAAAGTAAATGGTGGAATATGGGATGAGAGTTCAAATCAAGGTATTTATTTCTTTTACCGTTTTTGTAATAAACAAAACAATATTATCATTTATTTATGCTATTGTTAAATAGAAGAAAGAAGTTGATAAAATTTTGTATTTTTTAATGTTTTTATTAAAGTAAAAGAGAGCAGCAAAGCTGTTTCACCTTCTAGCAATAATGCATCTGGTAGTTTTTCTGGAACGAGTAATAATACAACTCCTCGTCAATCATCCTCCCAGTCTTCATCTGTAAATACAAGTGGAAGTAATAGTATCAATAGTGCTCCGTCTAAAAGAAATCGGGAAGCTGAAGATTCTTTTCTTAAATTGTTCCAAGACCAATTATCCCCTCAACAACAACAGCAACATAAACAACAACAACAACAACAGAATAATTCTTCCCATCAGGTAATTTATTCTTTATTATTATGTGGTATTTTTATAATTAAAACAAAACTACAATCTTTATTATGTTGAATCAAAAATAATAATTTTTTGAATTGCACATAATAACATTCTATTATCATGTGTCACGTTTTAAAATTATTTTACAAATTTATACTAATAATAGACGGACGAATTTACACGTTGGTGCTATACAACTATTGAAAGTTTAAGTTTAGGATCCGTTGATATCCCAACTTTTGTAAGTTTGATGATATTAACTGTTTAAATCTTAAACCTTATAATAATAATAATAGTAGTAGTAATAGATATTGATAAATATGTAAATAATCAATAAAATAAATTTAAATTACAATAATAATTAATAATGTTTCAATGTTTTATTTTCTTTAAATTATAAATAGGTGAATTTTCTTAAGGAAGTAGAATCCCCATTTGAAAGTAAGTAGTATTTATTATGTTTATTTTTGCGTTTATATACGTAATTATGTACGTGCTTATAAAGTATTAAATATATAGTAAGAGTATAGTAAATATTATGTTACTTAAATACTAATAAGTGATCTTTCTCATTCACTTTTCCATCCACAAATGATATATTATAGTTGGAGACTATGTTCGTTCGTACTTGGGTGATGGGCGTGAGGCAAGAGAATTTAGTCGCGAATTTATTGAAAGACGCTCTCGTTGGAAAAATGGAGGGAAGAAAGATAGTTCTGATGTAACAAGTAGAGGATTCGATGGTGATAATCTCGGTCGCCCAGCTTCTGCTGTCAACCCCAGTCAAAGCAATAATGAGTTTCAAGAGGTTAAGGTGAGTAGTTTATTTATTTTTTCATGTTTAATCATTATGAAACATAATGGCATACTATTTTTAGTATTTTTACTTATTTTTATATAATATATTATATTCACTATTCACATATATTTATGTATATAGGCAAAAGGGAAAAAAGGTAAAAAAGGAAAGATGCAAAAAGTAGATGCAAGAATCCTCGGTTTTAATACTACCGCTGCTCCAGATCGATTGAATGTTGGAAAACGAGACTATGGAGATGGAACAGATTAAATTGCTCGATAAAATGCAGTATAAAACTATATACACTATTGTCATCATCGTTGTCATCATCACTTTAACTAAAAGGAAAACTTATTATTAGTATTATTGTATTATTATTATCATTATCCAAAATATAATATGTATTATTCAACTTTTGTATGGCGTATGACTCGGACAGTTTGTGTACATATGCTGTCTAATATTTATTATATATATTATAACTGTTTTATAAATATTAAAACGAGTTGTTCTAAATTTGCATGCAGTAACTTTATCTTTATATAAAAATAAAAAGTGCTTATCATGTAAAATATATTAGGTACTTATTGTATTTCGTTGTGTATACAACTATACATGTATATATGCATGATATACGTGTATATATGGAAAAAATAAATTCTCCCTCCGAAAATATACTGTAAAATGCATGATGTAGTTTAATTATATACATAATTATTATTAATAATTGAGTATATGTACACAAAAATAGGAAAAAAAAACAATCCAAAGGAATATGTAAAGTAATATTTTAATAGTCTATATAATGACAAAAGAAAATAGTACTATTTATATATTTACAATAAAAAATAATGAATAATTATTATTAGAATTTTAATATTTTTAATTCAAAGAAAATTAAAAGAACATATATATTTATATTGTATATACTATATATTATGTTCTACAAATCATACCCCCTACATTGTAAAATATCACCCATCAAAAAAAAAGGAACATGTATACATAATGATATGTACATTAGACTTGTATCGCGATATCAATATATATAAATAGGTATAAAATTGCATGTATTAGTCTCCCTATTTCGTATCCAAAATACTATCTAATCTTTTTATCTTATATATAGTGCTCTAATAATAATCATAATGATGATACTGATTTTAACACCCGTATAGTTTTTTCTTTCTTTCGAGAAGAATCTTCTCAGAAGATGATGAAAATCTAGGTATAAAAGATATACATGTCATTCTACAAGAGAGGAGCAGAGAAAAGAGAGCGAGCGAAAATAATACGTACGTAAAACTATAAAAATGCATAAATACAAAGAAAATAAGTTATGTCATACATAATATTATATTATTATACTCTATTAAAAACTGATGAGACTTTTAAATAGAGGAGGAAAGAAAAGTTTTATAAATCCAAATGGGACTTTTTGTTTTGAAAAAAGGTTGTCAAACTAAAAATATTTACATGAAATATATTGTGTAAAACTCATGTCTCCCTGCTGAAGAAAACTAATAAGATGATGATGAAGAAAAAGAAAAAAGAGGAAAAAAAAAAATCTACAAAGAGAAAAAATATATATATTATACCTTATGTACACACATACACACATGGAAATAAATATAGATATTTAAAATTATTATAAGTTGATTATGATGAAAATGAATGAATGCTATAATATATAATTAAATACTAGTATTATTATCTTTAAAGAATTAAACTACAAAACCTCTACTATATATATATAAAACATAACGATGTAACATGTTTTTTTTAAATGCATTTAAGCACAAAATGATATGCATCTATTTTATGAGCTACATAATATTATATTAAATATGGCACTTTCATATTATACTTTGTTCATATTTATTTACGTTTTCATGAAATGCATCAGAGGCACACAATCAATATTTTTTAGCCTCTAAAAATGAATCTGTGGATTTTCATTTTCCATTCTGAAATGTATGAGATTTCGTTTTTTCTTTACTGAAAGCCAAAAAAAAGTTAACTTAACTTTTTAATGCATAATATATCTATAATATATTTCATATTTTGTTTAATTTATTGGGCAAAACAGAATCATATTATAATAATAACTATAATATATTGTTACAAATGCTCTTATACATATATTGGAACTTTTTTCTTCCTTACTTTTTTAAGAAATGTAAGGGTATATATAATAATACCATACATACTTCATGAAACAGACCAATAACCAATAATAACAATAAAATATGTATATATATGTAGAAATGCTCTCCATCGGTACAGTATAATAATCATAATAATTACTATAACAATATGATACTTTTCAATATTCGATATCGTAATACGTTTTGAAATGAAAAAAAACACTGGTTAATCTACGAGTCATTCGTTCTTTTACTCGATTCATTCGTATAGAGATATACTAATTATATTATTATAATAATATCATGTAAAATGACCATATTGACTATCGATTTTGTTTAAAGTATTTATAGTTGATGATAAGCATATTAATATTATATCATCATATTATAGTTTCCGCGATTTATTTATTTTTTTAAACGTTACTATTTTAATATTACAAAGGTTTTCACTTTTTTATTATTATTATTAAAGAGGATTTGTATTTTTGTTTATTTCAGATGTATGTATACAAATTATTTGTATATTATGTATGATGCATGATGAATGTAATGTGTATTGTACATAATATGTAGTTTAAAAATACATTGGAACTATTATATAGTGGATATATTATATGCACATATCGCCCATGTTCTTCTATTTTCTGCTTGGTATAATGCTTTAGACATTGTACAAAGCAGAAAATGGAAGAACATGGGCGATATATTATAGTTCTTTCTAATAATAATAATAAAAAGCCTAATCACAAAAGGCTATTAAAATAAAAAGTACGGAAAAGACAAACAGTAAAAAAGGTTTTAAAGGATACATATACATATATCATATATATGCTGTTTTGTTTTGATTTCTCTTTTTTTTGCATATAATAATAATCCCAGTACCAATAATTCTTAAAGTTGTACAGTGATATTATTTTGTTATAATATAATATTTAATACCTTATTTCGTATGATATACTTAGTTTTTGTTTTAATGTGTATTTTAAAACTATAATATTACAATATACTCGTATATATATGAACTGTTGGCTTCCAAACTTTTCCTTTTCACCATTTTTTCATTTATTATTTTATAACCACTACTCTTTTGTTTTTATTTATTACTTTTGGTTGACAAAACTCTTCAAAACATGTATTTATTTTCAAATATTATGTTGTTGTTTTTTATAGTATAATCATTATTATTATTGTATAGAACATATAGAACTCGGGATCTTTTGTAAAGTGTAATAATAAATGTAACAGGTTTTATTAGTATTATTATTATTGTTGTTTTCACTGTTTTATTATAAACTAATTCTGTTTTTGCTTTTCTTTTGTTGTTGTAAAACAGTAAAAGTTGAAGTAGTAGTAGTAAACGTAGTAGATGTTATTCCAGACTGTATAAAAAGTTTTTATAAAAATAAATTGTTAATAATACTAATATTAAAAACATTAAATGATTTACATACTATGCTTACTAAGTACTTGGGTTTAATACTTAGAAATTATTATTGAAAAAAAAAATCAAAGTAAAAGACTCGGTTCGTATATTATATACATGAAAAAGAATACAATAATATTAATAATAATTATTATATGTACTTACTCGGGAAGATCATTATTATCATCATCAGAATCGGTCTCATTACCACCAAAATCATCTAAACTAGGTTTGTCACCTCCAGCTCCGCTATATTAGATTAATATAAATATACATAGATCATATTATTATACTCATTAATAAACGTAAAATGGATATTTCGATAAAGATAAAAACATTGTTTCTTTTTCTTACCCTAAGCCAGCACCTCCTCCTAATCCTCCCATTTGTCTCATCATCTCCTCAAAATCATTATCTCCACCACCAAATCCACCGGGTCCACCAGGTCCTCCTCCACCAGGTGCAGCTCCTTCTTCATCAGACTCATCCTCATCCTATAAATAATAATAATACATGATAATCATTACATATTACTACTATACTATTTAATATTCAATTTCATCTATTCAAATATTTTATATTATTATAATATGTGAGTACAAAACAATAATGTTATTATTATTATCCTGTTTATACATACCTTCCATTTGTTAAAATCAATTTTGATCCAATGTCTCTTATCAGTGGATTTAGTAAGTCTTGGCCAATAGGGACCTTCCTTTTCTTTCTTTAGACAAAATTCAATATTTCTTTCACGAACTACATGAAGGGAGTTATCAGGGACGATGTTTTCATGGAGGTCAATATTCACCTCATATTCCTTTTGGTCTGTACCACCCTTTCCATGGAAAAAAACACTACTAGGTTCTACTTTAATTGTAGGGTCATGACAGTCTTCTAGGGCTATTGTAAGGAATACACAGTTATGACGTTGTGCCCATAATACTTGGGGATGGGCAAACCTGTCAACAAACA
>JABASP010002521.1:0-19532 GCA_019776565.1 Sminthurinus signatus | reverse complement strand
TGATCATTCTGTACACATTTTTTGTAGCGCACTGATCTTAACATGAACACATTTTACGATTCTACAAACTACAAACTTCTTCACGCTGAATGCTGAATGCGACAAAAGTTATAGACAACACACAACATACAGTATTCAAAACTCAAAACGAGTTAGTCTGTCAATACGCAGCGACTAGCGACGACAACAATTTTTTTCATAAAGATTTCATGTGTAGGTAGTAGGTAGAGGAAAAACTGAATTATTCGCAATTCACACATTAGGCCACAGAACTTTGTTTTAAAAATGAGCAAATAACACAAAACACAACTAATATACTAAATAGGTTTACAAACGATGAACGATGGTAATCCTTTTTTTATGTTTTGCACATTGTAGGAAATAGAAGTTATACGGAATATGGATATGGAAGATGGAAGTACAGTTTTTTTTTTGAAAGAAACCTGTTTTTAAACTTTTTGGATATGAAACAAAAATGAATAATTCATAGTTGTCTACAAATTTTGTGTCTCATTATAGGATATATTATAATACAGAATTTTATGGATACAACAGTATTGGTTCGTATTCAAAATTCAAACTACTCACTGCTCATGAGTTCTAAATTCCGTATTCCGGATTCTGGATGCTAGATTCTGGACCATAATATCCATTATCCATAATCTAATCATGGAACGTTTGATATTAATTTTACATGGACACAATAATTATTAAAAATATTGTATTATGCTGTGCGTAAAACTTGTGAATAGTTTACACAAAAAACTCCCAAAGGCCTTCCTAATCCAGATACGCAACACTAACGTCATGCTCCTGTGTTACTACACATCATAATATAATATCATATTATGATGTATGACTCACCCAAGGAAATCCTAGAAGAAATAAAAGAGTGAGTAGATGGAAAATCCAATTTTATGAACTTTTTGCACATTTAAGCTACTGTAAAAACTATAAACTTTTCCTCTCTTGCTACTAGGATGACCGCACAATACATAATACATGCTGAAAATTCATTCATGTATGATGTATGATGTAGGTAGGTGCTTTAAGCTTTAAGCATGTGAGTAATTTTACTTTTTGGTTTTAAACTTTACCTTGGATCTTGGATCCATGCGCCTTTTTGCTTGAGATTTGAGGTACTTTTTAATCTGGATCTCCTTTACCTGCTTCATAAAAACGTGTACATAATTCTTAACCATTCATGTTCATTGTTCATCTTCCAATTTATGTGCTTCTAATCCCTTCGTTTAGGTATATTCATACATTATGTATTATGTACTTGTTGACTCGTTGAAGCTAATTTTTTGCTGTCTATCATAATATTGCCACGTACACGTACCATGTCATTCACACAAACATCCAACATCAAACATGCTGCTCTCACTCTTTCATGTGGGAAAACAAGGAAGATTTTTTCAGTTTTATTTTCTTACACCTTCTCTCCGTCCAACTTCCATCAATGTCCAATGCGTGTCCTTTTAAATAATACTCCCATTTACACTTTTATATGTGTTATGTACAAATTTTATAATATGTGCTGTAATTCTCGTCTTTGTTACTCTTCTTTACTCTTCACTCTTCACTATCGTTTCGATTTCATTACTCAATTATTATGCTTAATAAATACAGTATTAGCAGAGGGAACAGGTAAAATGAATTGGATTCCAAATTGAAACAAGGAGCAGCGACGTGGGAAAAATTAGCATTGTCGGTACAAGATACAAGAATGTGACGCAATGATTTATAGTTGTTTGTGAATTGTGACCTGTACTAGTAGTTAATGCGTCTGAGAGTGTGACATCATTGGAAAACAAATGTTGGTGATTACTGATTCAAGTTTATGCTCTGCACTCTGTATTATGTATTATCTGTCTATTATAGTTATATTATTATTAAGCTTTATAGAAAATGGATGGACTGTGGGAAAAATAGTGTTCAAAGTACAACATTAGAAATTTGAAATACGAAATCGAATGACATAATCAAGAATCATGCAAGAAAAATATTCCCATTGAAGCAACTGAGCAATCTGGCAGGGATAATATTCCTATTGCAATTTCAAATTGCACCTTAAGATACCATAAAATTATAGACAATGCATCATTAACTATATCGTGCTGTTTTCTCTTACTTTGAGTTTAAAATGTGCAACATTCCGCTGGAAAATCTGCAATCTTTTAAGCCTTGCTAAAATAGAGATTGAGAACATTTAAAATTTCGTATTATCTTTACTAATGCATGTATTATATGTTGCGTATCATGTATCATGTAACACGATTCGTGAAAAATAATGAAGATAATATGAAGAAAAATGAGACTGGTTTGAAGTTTGTAATGGGAAAATTGGGATTTTAGATTTTGGACTAGACTTGTTGATTAATGAAAAAAGTAAAGTTGATTGAAAAAAAAAACTTGCATGGTGAGGTTAAAAAAATGCATAGACAAGAGACTAGATTCCAGCTTCTAGATTAGAAATTAGAAACAACAAAATGCATAAATACATTATATATTATAGATGGATTTGCAATACCTATTTAATTATCACTACGTGTACTTTCAAATGAAAAACTAGATGAATTATGTGGAGAATGGAGAACATGAGAGAGAGAGAGAGAGGGAGAGTGAGCCAAAAACCTGAAGTTTGAAAGTTGAA
The DNA here is from genome assembly GCA_019776565.1 of Sminthurinus signatus. NCBI lineage: Eukaryota > Metazoa > Arthropoda > Collembola > Symphypleona > Katiannidae > Sminthurinus > Sminthurinus signatus. Next base: position 16,876 of record JABASP010002521.1, on the reverse strand, counting down.
AAAAAATATTGATCAAGTTCCTCTTTTTTTCTTCTACTAAACTTCTAATTTCCAATCCTTTTTACTTTTTACTCTTTTTATCATACACCTTACCCCATAACCATAAAACGTAAAACTTATATATTTATACACACTCGCATGCAAAGGGTATTTTCTTTTTGCTATTTGTACCTCTCATGTCTCATGATGTGTCTTTGTACTAATATTATAAATTTGTGCATTTTACTTCATTCTTGGAGTTTAGAGTATCACAAAACATTTTAAAACTTTATTCCACGGTGTTATTATTACTATGATTATTATTATTACACATTATTATCATCATTATCATTATACGACTACTTTTATGTGCTTCTTACATGGAATAAAAAATAGTAAATTGCTTTATACCTTACGAGAAAAACCTACATACTATACATACTACATGCATCCACAATCCACAATCCACACACATGTTGGCTATATGCAATGCATATTCAATAGAGAATAGAGACCGAACGGCCGTATAGGTATATGTGTGTAACTATAGTTAGATGAAGAAGAATGAAGAGGTCTGTAAAAATGAGGAGCAAGAAAAGTCATGCAAATTACAGAGGTATAAGCTATAACACTCCTCACTCTGCACATCTACATTATGGTCGCACGACATGTCTAATGTATTTTGTATTTTACTATTTACTATAATATTACCTTGAAAAACATTCTTTGTCTTATTAAAAGTTGTACAGTCAACAACTCTCGTTTGTTTTGTTGTCCATTGTCCATCGTTCTCACTCTCTATCTATCTTCTTCATTATACATAATATTATAATTTATACTAATATACAATTCAATCACATTGTAATACAAAATATTTCAGTCTCACTGTCACACTGCTTTTTCTGTCTCTCTATCATATAATATTTTATATTACGTTTGTCTGCTTTCTGTATTAAGCGAAATTAGTTGTTGGTTTTTGGACTGGATCGTTGATTGTTGATTGCTGATTGTGGACTCGTCGAGATTTGAGATTTGAGACTGGAGACTCTTTCTAGTCTGTGTGTCGTGTGTAATATATAGAGTGTAGAGTGCAGTTTGTACAGTGTATGGTGTATGATGAGCAAATGCATTAACACTTGGCACATTCAACATTACTTACCTCAAAGTGATAATAAATAATAATATAATTTCAATTACTCCAAGATTCAACATTCAACATGAGCATTGTAAATAATATATAATATTAATCATGTGCATATGTATTCCACAATATTTCATATGAAAGGTGATTTACTCTACGAGTACAGTCAACAGTAGGAGTGATAATTGATATCTACGGTGAGCGGAGTGAATATTTATACAGAACACAGAATATTTGTAAAATAAAGTGAATATTTTATATTAAATGTTAAATGTTATACAGCTGTAAAATACAAAATGCAAAATGCACCTCAAGCTGCAAAATAATTTTTGAATCTTGAGGCTTGAGTAGAATGTAAAGAGTCTCATTTAATCTCAAGTCGTCAACAACAAAAAATTTGTGAACCTGTGATTTTTGCAAAAAACAAGAAGAAGACGAACAAGAAGAAGCAAAAGTAATATAAAGAGAATAACAACAAAAAACAGTGTATATAGTGTTTTTGATGCAAACCATGTGATTAATATGTCAAGTGCAGAGGTTTTAAGGGTTAAGGTGGTATGCATTCAATAAAAATGTACACCTAATACAAGGCAATCCTACTGTAAAGAGTCAAGTGTAAAGTGTAAAGAGAGAGGAAAGAAGAGAGACAGGGAGGTCTTCATCATATGGAAATGACAAATGAGCAGAAACATGTGACCCACTTTATAAAAAAATTGCAATAATTTGTAAAATGTAAAGAAACATCATGTATCTTTTTAATCTTTAATCTTCAAACTATATAGAAAAGAAAAGTGTACAGATAATAATAATTTTCAATTTCAAAGAAAACAAGCGACAATATATACTGGTTTGAAATTTGCAACAACTAAAATCCTAAAACTGCAATAAAATCCGTGTTGTAAAACAAGATTTATAAAGATTTTATCAAGGAGAAGAAAAACATCCATTGTCCACTGATGACTCATGTTTCATAGTATCATACAAGGAAAACAAAAAATATGTAAATAAGTATTAAAATACAAAATACAGAATAATCTTAAATACAAGTAGTGATAAGTGTGACACCCTACATTGTACACAGTGAATAAAATACCTGCCAAATTTTGACAACCGAAAGTTCCTGATTATATAGTGAAAAATAAAACTTAGTTTTAGGTCATATTTCATATTATATTATAATCACAACGGGATTTTTTAGTTATTTCGCAATAAATTATTTCTTTTGTACTTTGTATACACACATTTTCACATTCTCAGTTCAAAGGCCATTGACCATCAGATAAGAATACGAATAATAATAATAACAATAATAAAATGGCCAACGGTAGGCCCATGCACCCAGTGGCCCTTCTTTTAGGATCTGTTGCATATTTATATAGCACAATTAACAATGTCGGTGTTTTACCAAGAGCTCCTGGTCCATTAGTGGAAACTAACTATGGCAAGTTGTAAAATGTTATATTATGGGATTTGTATTTAATACGTATGTATTATGTATTTGTATAAAAATTAATAGTGTAATAATCATTGATAATTATTATTGGTATTATTGGTTATTGATCCAAACAAATCTATAATCACATGCTTATGATTTTTATCTTCTCTTTTGTTGTTTGTAGGAACTTTAAGGGGGTTAAAAGCTATATCAAGAAATAGTAGAACGTATTATGAATTTCGGGGGATTCCCTATGCAAAACCTCCAGGTAAATAAACACAGTAAATGCTACAAACTATGTCAAAACTGTTTTCTAAATCATTTCTGCTATATTTTACAGTCGGAGACTTGAGATTTGAGCCGCCGCAGAAACCTGAAAATTGGACAGAGATACGTGATGCTGTTAGTTATGGATCGAGGTGTTGGCAGTTAGAGTTTGTTACAAGAAGGTTACAAGGTATGTACAAAAATGAGAATATTTTATGAAATATCTTTAATCTTTAACCTATACTCATATTCGGACGAAATATCAATAAAAGTGTTTATAATAACCTTTTTTTGTTTTTGTATTATAGGAAGTGAAAATTGCCTCTACCTGAACGTGGTATGTATACAAAGTACAGAGTCTAGAGTCTAGAATATAGAAGCTCCTCTGTAATTTGTTTCTATTACTTTTAAAACAAAACCTTAGATTAACATATATTATGTATTACATACTGACTTTGCTTCAAAAACTAATATTGATCATGTTTGTCTCTTCTATTTAATTTTTGCAGGCAACTCACAGAGTAAGTGAAATTTCTTTCATATTGTAAATTTCAATCATTCAATCACGAGCCAAAAATTCATGGAGCAGTGAAAAGAGAAAAGGGCAAGAAAAAAGAAAAACTAATATTATTTCATGTGTACCCACTTTATTTGTTTATTCCTCTGTACACTGTAGGTACTGAAAAAGTCAGAAATCAATGATGAAATCCTATATCCCGTTTTGGGTAAGTTTCTTCAATGTTCTCAAATCGAATATATTGAATGCTCTATTCTCTACCAGCTTATCATCATATATTCTACAACTGGTTTTCTTTGCTAGTTCAATGCTAAATTGAAATTGTTTTACTACTTTTTTCAGTGTACATTCACGGTGGTCTTTTCATGACCGGAGTTTCGAATTCATATCGACCAAAGGTAAATTTTCAAAGTTTAAAAATCATTGGCATTGGTACCTTTACATAATATAATACAACATGTACATTGTACATGTTTTATGTAGTAATTTGTGTATGATCGTGGATATCTTTCATTTTAGTATTTCATGGACGAGGACGTGGTTTTAGTCACGATCAATTATAGGCTCGCGAGTTTTGGCTTTCTCAACACTGGGGATGAAGTAGTGAGAGGGAACGTGAGTGTTTATGTTTATTGTATAATAAACTTATTTTTCCAAAATGTAGTTTGTATAATGTCAATGGCTGTATGCATTATGCATTGATACATTTATTTTTTAAAAAACAGATGGGCTTGAAAGATCAAAATATGGCTCTTCAATGGATTAAAGAGAATATTGAATATTTTGGTGGAGATTCACAACGTGTCACCTTGATTGTAATTTTTATTTCCATTTTATTTCGATTACTCTATAATACTTACAAATTCTCTAGTTTTTGTTTTATCTTGTGAAAATTGTAATGTGTGAAATGTATCAATTCTCTCCATATGATAAAACTAATTCTTTTCTGGAATTTTTGTTCGCTTAGGGAGAGAGTGCAGGTAATAAAACATGAAAATACCCTACTTAAATTTTAAATAATTATGATAAATAATATCCACAGTATTTCTAAATTTTAATCCTTAATGATTGATTAATTATATGTATACTTATTTTTTCAGGTGGCGCAAGTACTCATTTACACATGTTAAGTCCATTATCCACTGGTCTTTTTCAACGAGCCATTTCTCAAAGTGGAACGGCTCTGAGTAGATGGGCACATATAAAGCATCCCAAAAAACAGGCGAGGGCACTAGGCCGGAGGTTAAACTGTCCCACAGAGTCATCAGAAGAAATGATCAAATGTCTCAAATCTCGCAGTGCTCGAAGTATTGCAAGAACACACAGCACATACGTGGTACATATTTTACAACTACAGAGCAAAAAGATGAAAAGATAAAAAGATAAAATTTATGTAAAAAAAACAAACCAGAAATTATAGGCTTTGTATTGATTATTGATTATTATCTTTGTAGAAAGACTTACTACGGGGGAAATTTTCAGTATTCGGTCCAACTGTAGAAGCTGTGAATGACTCTACAACTTTTCTTGCGGAGAAACCCATAAACATATTGCGAAGGGGTGATATTGCAAATCCTGTCCCATGGATTAATGGCGTTAACTCGGAGGAGGGATTAATCTATGTTGTTGGTGTGATTCGGAATGGTACTCGTCTTGCTCGCTTAAATGACGAATGGAACTTATATGCACCTACGATATTTGATTATGAGGAACATCCAAATCGTGATAATATTTCAGCTAAAATCCGCGAATACTATTTGGGAAATCGTCTAATTGGAATGGATACATTGGAAAAAAGTGTCAACATGTTTAGTGACAGAGCCTTTTTTGAGGATAGTCATGATGCAGCAGTGCTTCAATCCAAAGTAGCTCCCGTCTACAGTTACTATTTTAGTTTCAGAGGGGATTTTGCCCTTGCAAATATTCTATTCAGTATGAGTGGAGCACTTCCAGAAGCTTTGGATTTTGTTGTTGGCAATACTTTACGGTGGATCTCATCCAATATCCTAAGGAGAGAACAACGTCATTACGGTGTCTGCCATTCAGGTTCTTAATTCATAATCATAACTTTACACATTTGTATATTTTTTAATGTATATTTTTAAAGTAAATTTCTTTCCAAACCTCAAGCATTGAAAATTGAGAACCAATTACACGAGTAAGATACTAAAATTCAGGACTCTGTAATTTATTACCATTTCTTTTAAATGTTTCAGATGAACTAGCTTTAATGTTCAATTTGCCGGTGGTTGCAAGAGAAATCATCCCAGGTTCACCGGACTACACATTCTCAAGAAATGTCATCAAATTATGGTCCAGCTTTGCAAAGAGAGGGTAAAAAAATATTTTTAATTCATTAGATAAAAAATGTTTTCAAGCAAATCAGACGGTGCTTTTGTTTGCAAAGAACACAAAGTCGACAAAAAACAGTTTTTTACTTTTCAAAGTCAGAGCATTTTCTGATTTGGCTGAATGTTTTGTTTATACACTATAAACTATAATATACATATAGCATATTATATAGACTATTTTCCCCTTAAAATCGTGTACAGTGTACAGACTTTTTATTATCAAATATTATTAATTTCAGGAAACCCGACAAGTTCCAAGGTATAACGTGGGACCCAGTTGAGGCAGCCCCCTTGAACGACAGTCAACTTGAAAGTTTCAGAAGACTTAAAATGGATGAAAGTCCTGCAATGATGGACGAGAACTTTTTGGAAAGGTTAAAATTCTGGAAGTCTTTATTTTCAGAGACAGAAGCAGAGGAAGACTCGTGATTGTGACATTTAGGTTTAGACACTTGTATATGTAAATTTGTGCCATGTCTATTAACGATTCCTGGAAGAATCAGAATTTTTTTTTGTTCAACAATGAACACGAATTTGTGAGATTTCATTACTATACATTATAATTTATTGAGAACGTGTGCATAACTTTTTTTGTGCCCACTCAAAGATAATAATTATTAATGATTAGGGGAATTTGGAGCAAAAACCTTTCAATAGTTTTGAGTTTTGAGGAATTGTATCCTACGATGAAGATAATACAAATCAAAACTATTCAAAATTTCACTACTGTTTTCTCGCCTTAACTAAATAAGTTTAACGCCAGTACCAATTCAATGAATTCTCAGGTCTCCATTATCAAATTGAAATCCGCGTGTGACAAAACACAAAACACCCCATGAAAACGTTGAACTCCTACAAAATTTTGCAAACTTGGGCTCAAGTTACCCCTTATTCGGCATTATAATAAAAAAGAGGAAAAGTAATTCCTATTTACATCTTACATCCTCATTATAATAAACAATAAATCTTACAAGTTCATTGATTCGTTAGTAAAAAAAGCTCTGACTCATAAATATAATTTAATAATAATTTGTACTTTGTGTGTGATATCTTGAGAACATTTTGAGCTCTCCGGCCATTATTTTCTTGTCATTTTTATTATATAAGTAAATATGTATTCTTATTTGTATCGTGTATTGTGTAAACTGTATACGTAAGCCGTCCTGTTGATTATTTTGTAAGAAGAACCAATTCCTACACAAGTACACATATGTGTGTAGCGCTAGCATTTTGCTATTGAGTATACTTATTGAACGACGTCTTAAAATTTGATGAAAAAGACTTTGCTCATAATTATTATAGCTTTGAGCTTTGCTCGTGCATCAACTTATTGTACATAGAACTTAGAGATGTATGTAAATTGTAAATAAATAAAAACAATGTATTTATGAACCAAAAAAAAATACAGCAATAAAATAGAAAACGATGACGCTTTACAAAAGTAATAGTAATTGATGTATTATATTTAAAGCCTAAAAGCTCTTCTTCTAAATATGCGCATGTATATTGTATATTGTACCTTGTGTTTTTGCCACATTTCCTTTATTCTGTACAATTAAATTTCCAACACACACCTTAGCACTTGATTCAAATTACGTGGATCATGATTCATGATGCATATTTACTATATATATTTACTATTTGCTCCTCAAAAACAGTGTGCACCGTGACTTTTCATTTCCATTTCTTTGTTCCTTTACAAAGTATGTACAATGTACTCTGTACTCTGTATATATATTGGAGAGTGCAAAGTGGACATTGTATATTGTAGATTGAGTGTAAGAAATGTTCGTCATAAACACATGATAAACAACAAAAAAAATCCTAGTACCTAATTTGTACTCGTGTGCCTTTACATATACACAACCAGATGTGCTATGTAATAAGTATACATTATATTTATCTTATACATGTATGCTTTGAACTAAGAACTAAGAAGCTCCACACTCTCCAAACTGATTATCGTCATTGATTTTAGCAAAATGAATAAATTTCTTGCGCGGTGGACGTCACATTATATTTATACTGCAGCAAACATGAAGTTTTGCCTACGAGACTTGATGCACACACAACACACAGCACACAAAATACATGTATCAAATACCAAATGTATGGAAATGGAATGGAAAACAACAAAATATCACAACAAAAGCCAAAAGTTAAACTAGCAACCGGTAAAAATTAAAATATTATTAACCAGAAATTGTACAAGTGCACAAACGCAATAAGAATTTACAATGACTTGGTCAATAATAATATGTATATTACTAAATACTAAATACATAATATCTGAACTCTACACGCTAAACACACAATAGATTTACATCTGCCTTGTATTCCATACTCCATACTCCATGTATATGCATAATACATACTCCGTGTCTTGTTTACATGCGCTGTATTAATGCAAATGCATGTATTATGTATTATGTATACTCTATACTTCCAGATTTGTCTTGACTAATGTAACCTGTTAGATATGCAATCAATCAGTATGAACTATGAACATGGAAAAATCTCATTCAAAAACTTTTTCAAATTTTATAGCAACTTTTGATTTAGTAGACACACTGTAAAAAATATAGATTCATACAATATAATATATTATACATTTTATGCATAGTCTTAGAAGTCCATATTTAAGCATTTGATATTTAATACTTGAAGATTGTAGAGAGAACATGGAGCACGACATAATACGAAATTTTACTAGGAGAAAAACAAATAGTGCGGAATACGGAAATCTAATAAAAATTGCTATGTAGTTACCCACCCCTTGTCTTCTTATTCTTCTTCTTTTTACTCTTCTTCATCACTTTCCAGCTCAACCTTCAAAGTGTCATGACCAAAGTTTTTATGAACATACATATGTATTTGCAATATTCATACGTGTAAGATACATAAATTTATCCAATTGAAAAAAATAATACTTTGTGGTTTTTTTTAAATGAAGCACAAGGAATAAATATTTTAAGCTTTGTAATAATTATAGTAGTGAAGTTGAAATACGATATTATATATGTGTAATTATCATGTCTGTTGTTCATCATCTCGTCTATTCCATTTCTTATTTATTATGTCGTCGTCATCATCTTTCCACCTTTATTATGTACAATGTACAGTGTACAGGGTATTGCGTATAGTGTGTATTGTGTATGCGTAATATATCATGTGTACGAGCTATTAAACATGCAATTTGTGATTTTGAGAGGTACAGAAAACGTGAAAAGTTTCACACAAATTGTAAATAGTACATAATATGTACAATGTACATGATATATATTATATATTATGGCATTTTTGGATTATTTTCTTCACCTCTCTTTGTACAAATATAATATAATATGTGTATGAAGTATGGAATTATGGAGAATGGAGAAATTATTGTTTTTGGACAATAATGAGGGATAAGCAAAAAATATAGGTAGAAAGAGAGAGGAAGATTCCACAGATGCTGGATGCTGGATACTGGATACATACTTAAAAGTGAAGAAAAACAATCTCCAAGAAGACACGTACAAGTATTCGTATACAGTATACACGAATAGGATAATTATTGTTACAAAACTCAAAACAAGCCTTAATTATACACAGGAACACAACACATGCGAGAACTAATAAATAATAATGTGTTGAACAATTTGCAATTTTTTGGAAAACATCAGTTTCGTAAATGAACTGAGCAGTTCCCTGACCAATGTTTATTGTTCCTTGTACATCTTGAATCCCGATGTAAACAATAATATGTGTGCTTAAAGCAGAGATAAAACGCGTACAAAGATAAAAATTTCAACATATTCTAATTTTTATATTTAAAATACCATTAACCACTTCACATTCTCTGCTCTTCTCTAAAGATACGGCGAATATTATTATATAGTAAATAATATTCTTATTAGAAATGAGAAATGAGGCAATGCTTCAACAAAAATGCAGAATACAGGTGGCACATTAGTAATGACCTATTGACAAAACAAATAAGTCAAACGTTACAGTGTTGGTGTATCCTGTATATTGCTACAGCATAGTGGGCATGACATGGGCATGGACACTAATAATAATGACCTTTTCACAAGCTTTAAAATCAAAATCAAGCCTCCTACGTTTCAACTAATATAATAATAGTTAATAGGTAATTGTAAGATAAGTAGAGTAAAAGAGAACTTCGTATAGATTATAGATTATAGGTAATAGATACAAAAATTGTTATCTATTATCATTTTGTACAGTTTCTCTGATTCTTATTTACTATTTACTATTTACGTTCCTTGAGACTTGAAATGAGGATAGCATGTGACGTCTAATTTCTACACATGAATCTGTCTGATGACAATCCTTCAATCTTGGGTAAATACTGTCCGTAATCCGTGAACCTTGCAAAATTATCGATGATTAGCCATGTCCCTGCCTGCGGCAATACTAGTTCTAGCTATAAATAAAATGGGACTAGAATTTGGAATCTAGAATCTAGAACCTGGAATCTGGCTTTCAAATAATAATAACAATATTATTTTTACTTTGTTTGCTTCTTTTCAAACTCATGCAAATGAGTGTACAGGATAAAAAACAAAACCAGACACTTATCTATAATGCATGTTTATAAAATTGCAACTTGCCCTTTTGTTTTTAATGAAGAATGAAGGGTGAAGTGACAAAGTCCAGGACACATGTGGCATTTTAAACTTTACTACCACATATTCAAAATTCAAATCAACTAGTTCACTCTTGCTTTTTATAAAAATGATAATTAAATCTCAACTTAGAATAATAACAATAATTATTATTATTCTGAATGCACATAATATACAATATACAATATTATTGTACACCACTTTCACAGACTTGTTCTGCAATTTTAAAAATGCTCCTGTGTACTGACTGAGTTGTCACGCAAAAACTTTCAACATTCGACGTTTGGTATTCCTCGTCTTCTTTTACGATGACTTTTTTGTATATACGAATATACAATATACATATATGCTATGATGCTTCCAGATTTCAGACCTTGACAGCTTTTTCCCTCTGCATTTCATGTTTTTCTCACAAGCTGTGTATTTTATCTTGTATGTTGAATGTTGATTGTGGTACCGATCGGCAGTGAATAAAAGACGAGTCAACAATGACAAAAACTGCAGAGTGAACTTGTTTAATTATACACTAGACACTAGACATTATAAACACACTTTTGAGCATGGACTCGTCCTAAGTTTTCTTAACTGCAATATTGTAAATTGTAAATTCCATGCTGCATCATATTGTGATGATGAATGAGAATGGAGAAAAAGAATATTGTAATAAAACAAGCTTTGTGGAAAAGGTTGAAAGTTTAAATTTAAAAATCACACAAAACACAAAAGTACATGATACATCATAAATCATGCATGATTCTGAGCACAAGTATAGTACGTTATGAATCATAATGTCCTCAGTTCTAATGACAAATTAATGACAGTATCCTTTGCTCAAGTTGTCGATGATCTATGATATATCAATATTTTTGCAATCACAAATGCTCCGGTATATTATATTAGCTGTTTATGTATGTATTTAGTATTTAGTATATTATGTGTGGGTTTGATAAAACTAAAGGACATACATTGTCGATTGTCAATTGTCAGAAGTCAGAAGAATTTTAAAATCTTAAATAATTGTACGTACGTACGAGAAATCATAATAATGATTCTTGTTTCTCCCTCCCTCTCTCTCTCCGTCATTTAAACCAGTATCTGAGTATCTGATCAGTACTGGGAAATAAAATATCGCACATTGCACGTCAATGAGTTAAATAGACCTTTCAAAGGAAGCATGAAGCAAAATGTCTATGCACATGAAAAGGTACAAGTAAGACATGCACATAATATTATGTACTTGTTCACAAATACAACACAGAATGCACATCATCTCCCATCAGGAATCAGTAGAGTAAGAAACATCATATGTGATACGTGCGTATGCAATCTACAACATGATAAATACGAAATACGAAATACAAAATGTAAGGTAATATCTAATATCTATCTAGTATCTAGTACCACAGTAAACAGTGAGAGTAGAATAGATAAACAAACTAGCCAATCCAATCCAACCCAAAATTATTCATAAGTTCATGCAAGTCTCTCTATCCTCTATTCTCTATTGTTAAGCACAGGCCGTCATGTGAACTTGGAGAAAACTTGCCTCTCTCTCTCGCAACTGAGACAAATACCAAATATCAAATACCCTTCATTCATAACATCTATTACACAAGAGACACACACACATTCATTAGTAGTTTAGCAGTTTGGTACTTGAGTACTGACTGAGTGGATTATTACTGTTTATTGTTAGTATGTGTCCACTGCTCACTGTCCACAATATTTACGCACTTGAAAAAAATTTTATTACAAAAATTCCAATAAACTTGTGTACTTATAAATCATACACCTTATAAAACTAAAACACAAAATAATATTCACACAACTGTAATCTCACAATAAGCAAACTTATTATTGTGAATATTATTATTGTTATTATTATACTATTATTGATAGAGATTGTGACTTTGTTTTACACTTTGTCATAAAAACTCTTGTTATTGACCTGTGATATTAAAAGAGTATAATATAATAATATCAACATTACTTTTTTGTCGGCACTGTCTTGCTTATAGCGGCTTGAACTTGAGGTATTGAAAACAAAGGAACTGAAGGTTTGTATTTTGTGCAAATCGTGTGAAATTGTCAAACGTCACTCTCGTCTTGTGCTGTTACTAGTGGTGTGTTAATAGTTAATTGTGATATTCAGTGTTTGTACATATAGGTAAATAGTATTTTTTAAATAAGCTGGAGTTTGAAATTTAAGACTCTCAATTTTTAAAGCTGATCTGTGATTTTATCTATATAAATATTAATAAATTTTAGGTAAACAAAAAATATTACGTGAAGAGTACAAGCCCATTCAATTTACTTTTCAAATTAATAATTAATCAAAAATTCATAGATGTCTTTGTTTTATACTCAATACTAAGAGTTTCTCAATGGTTGAACTTTGTAAACGTTTTTTTCTTCAGTATCCACATAAAAATGGCACCTCCAGTGAGACAAATTGTTCCAGCTACTATGCTTTTAGCTAGTGTGACTTATTTAGCAACGACGGTTCTTCAAATAAGTGGTATGAAATTATATATTACATGAAACTGTCTAAAATTATTAAAGTGACAATATATAAAATACATACAGCATTTTTATTTTAGGTCCAGGACTTGCTACTGTACAGGTTGAAACAAATTCGGGTCGTATAGCTGGATTAAAAAAGATTAGTAGGGTTGGTCGTGGATTTTATGAATTTAGAGGAATTCCTTACTCGGAACAGCCAGGTTTGATGTTTGATTTTAGAAATTTTTTTTAATAATTAAATCTACATGTCTAATTTTTTTTAAATCATCATTATTATGAAAACTATAAAAATACATTAAAAATCTTCTTATAAATCATCCGTGTTAATATACATACCGTCATACTTAATACTTACTATATTTACTACCTTATTTACAGTGGGAGACTTGAGATTTGAACCACCACAAAAAGTGAAGCCGTGGGAAGGGATCTTAGATGCTAAAGTGCATGGTGTGAAAATGAGAAAATCATAAAATATTTTATGTCCTATTATGACAAAGATAAACAGATTTAATTATACATATACATGTAGGCTACAATATTAAATATGATTCATAAAATATTTCAACATTCAACAGGTCCAACTTGTATCCAGTATGAATATTTAACTGGAATTCTACAAGGGGATGAGCCCTGTTTATATCTCAATGTTGCAACTCCTAAAGTAAGTGGTAGAATCATATTTAATCCGTAAAATGTACAAAAATCACATAACTATATAGAAGTAAATAGACGATTTTTCCAAATAAAGAATCACCAATTTCATTATTTATGTAGGTCCTTAGACCAAGAGTAGCGAGAAATTCTTCGTCAGATGAACTTTATCCAGGTACATATTTACATATACACATTAAATTAATAATATAAATAATAGATACAAAAAAAGAAGTAATACCAAACCAATCGCATGCGCTCTTCCTGATTCTTGATTTATCTAATAAAAGTGGTGATTTCTTTTTCTCATTTCAGTTATCGTTTTCTTCCACGGTAAATTAGTATTTTTATGTTTATTTTTATCGTTGCTAATTAAAATATCATGACATGTGAAATGTATATCATCTTTAACTGTTAATGACAATCTTTCTACTTATGATACTTTTACACGTGCTGTTCCATATGTACACCTGAAAATAGGCGGGGCATTCATGGTAAGAGCTTGCATGTAAATATACTCTGAGTACTTTTATTTTTAGTTTTCGCACGAACTGTTTTAATCCTAATTTATACTTGTGTCTTGTGTATATACCCGCTTGCATATTTTATGAACTACATAATTTATTTACTGTGGTAAAATTAGACCAGGATTTTCACAGGATTTTTAATTATTTTTTTGTTTTTTTTTCTATGGACTGCAGTCAGGATTTTCGAATGTCTACAACGGGTAACTATTTGTTTATTTAAAATATGTATTCATTTTTTCACATTCTAATATTACATATTAAATGCCATACATGATATGTCATGAGCTTGGAATTTTAAAAAAACTATTCTTTTGTACCTTTTATTTCTTAAATGTAGAAATTACTTTTTAGACGAAAATGTTGTACTAGGTAAATTTTTAATCAATAAACTATATGCAATTTCCCGTTTTACCTTTTAAAATTCAATATTTATTCGGACGCAAATTGAAACTGACTTTTATAATTTTATTATTTTATTAAATTTTAGTTACTGTCAACTATCGAGTGGCATTATTTGGATTTCTAAATACTGGTGATGAAGTTGTGAGAGGAAATGTAAGTTGAATCATTTTCATTACAAATACTACACTAGGACAAAATGAAATTTTGTATAATTTAGTAAATTAATGTCTACAAACCAATCTTCTTTGAAAATTTCAGATGGGCTTAAAAGATCAGAACATGGCTCTTCGATGGTAAACAAACTTTTGGGATATTTTAAAAGTTGTATCAATTTATATTATCATTATTTATTTACTAGTTTTATTCTAAAAAATTCAAAGTGAATTACAGTATAAATTTATATCTAATTTCATAGGATTCAAGAAAACACAATGTATTTCGGGGGAGACAAGACACGTATAACTTTGACAGGGCAAAGTGCTGGTGGAGCTTCTTCTAATTTTCATATGCTTAGTCAAATGTCAAAGGGTTTATTTCATGCTGTGATTGCACAATCTGGGAATGCGCTAAATCCTTTTGGATTTAATGAAAGACCTCGAGAGCAAGCCCTGAGATTGGGAGCAATGATGAACTGCCCAATTAACGACACAAGAGAAATGGTGGCCTGTCTCAAGAAGAAGCCAGTTGTGGAACTGAACAGGGCAAATAAAGAATATTTAGTAAGTTTAAAAAATACTTATGATAAGAAAGATATTTAAACTTTTGTAATTCTTTCGCTTGAAATTTTCAATGACACCTTGTACATTGTACATACTATCATTTCTTTTTTAAAGGATTTGTTGGCAACTTCACATGCATTTTATGCACCATCTGTAGAAGCAGTAAATGATTCAAATGCATTCATTGTTGAGAGACCAGTTGACATTGTGCGTAAAGGGAATGTCAACAATGTGCCATTTATCGTAGGATCAAATTCAAATGAAGCACTTTTGTTTGCAATTCAAATCATGCAAAATCAGGACATGATTCGTCGCATTAATGAAGAATGGTATGTGTACGCCCCGACCGTATTTAAATATGAGTGTCATCCTGACAAAAATGAAATTTCCAGTAAGATTCGAAAATTCTACTTGGGACATGAAAATTCCACTTTTTCATGGTCTACACTCAATGAAATGTCTGCAGCAATCAGTGATAGATACTTTTTGGAAGGAGTTCATGACGCTGTACGACTTTTTAAAGATAGTCCAACATATGCCTATTTTTATACTTATCGAGGTGAATTCAGTTTTGCAAATATATTACTTCATATGACATCCTTTTTGCCACGATCCTTGGGATTATTTTATTCTGTCACGAGAAATTGGTTAACTAAAACTCTTTTTCGACTACGGTCAAATACTCAAATAGGTAAGAACAAATTATTTATTTTACTGTTTAGTGAGGAACTTTTAAAAAACTTCTTGATACATTTTTCAAATGAAAAATGAGTAAAATTAACTTCATTTTGAATTTTAGATGGGAGTCATTTGGATGAAATACCCATGTTCTTCCATTTACCAGTAATTTCAAATGAGATTATTCCAGGAAGTACCGATTATCCAATGTCTTCTGCAATGATACAACTGTGGACTTCCTTTGCTGAAAAAGGGTACATTTCTATTTTTCTAAGCCCTATTTTTGTCATAATATTACATTATTATTTTTTCTTATACCATTTTCTACATTATTTCATCCTTGTAATAATTTTTGATTTTAGGAAACCAGATAAATTTTTTGGAATGGAATGGCTGCCAATCCCCAAAAATGCCTCAACGGATCCCGACACTATACGATATTTGAAATTAGATGAAAATCCAGAGATGATAGCAGAACCATTTGAATCTCGTATAAATTTTTGGAAGTCACTAAAACTAGAAGGAAATGAGTGCCAAGATATCAAAGTATTTTCAAATAAAATATTTGATCAGTGATCAATGATCTGAAATGGGTTAACGATTAACGTACAAATACAAAATACCAAAAACTAAAAAGCCCAAAAACCAAAACAGAGACAATGCAAGTCTTCTTAAAAAAATATACTACATAAAGATAAATCTCATATAACTTATTCAAAACTCAGACTTTCAACTATAAAAAAGATATACAAGTGTGGTATTATACTTATGGTATAATACTTTTAAAACATTCAAGTTTTTTTATCCACATGTACTTTGTTTAATTCTATGCTGAAATCTGTGTTACACATTGACATTTCCTCTACCTTTTGTTAGTGTTCATTGTTACCATGATGTAAATTATAATGTGCATTTTTATTGTATAGTATGTAGTATGTTAAGAATCTTAAGAATCTTATCTATTAATTTAAGGAAATAATTGTGATTGTCTAGTGTGTAATATACAATGTACATATTATACTCTACCAGATATTTTTTAATTCAGTAAAACT
>JABASP010002520.1:0-19533 GCA_019776565.1 Sminthurinus signatus | reverse complement strand
AGGTTGGGCTAACTTTTTCAGCCGAAAAACGGGCGACTATTCGGACGAAAAACTCGGCCGAATCGTGTAATTCAATTTTGATGCGGGTCTACTCAGTTTCTACTGTCTACCTCCTCCTACACACTACACACAATACCAGATTGATACTGTAAATATGTAGTGCAGTCTGTAGTCTGTAGTCAAAACGGATTCTATTTCCCTGTCCTCTGCCTTGTCCCTGGATTTCATTTCATTCCAGATTATTTTTTCATTGGATTGAATTGGATGGGATTGGATTTTCCTTCACTCACAGAATACGCGCTGCGCTGCATGTCTTTTGTATTTGTAGTTTCCATTTTGTGTGTGATGGTCCGGCCTGTGCCTGTGCCTGATGGCTTTTACTCTTTACTTTTACTTGTTAGTTGATGGTTGATGGTTGATGGTGTTTGGCATTTCATTGATGTTTCACTGTAATTCTCAATCCTCAATCCTGAGTTTAATCAACTTTGTACGTATATTCGAAATACTCTCTACTCCCTACAAAACACAAGTCATCACAACCATCATCATCATCCCACAAAATACAAAATATAGAATGGCAAACGGAGGATGGACAAGGACGGACAATTTATAATCTACAATCAACAGTGATCGTGCACACTCACGAACAACAGAATAATCATACTTATTATTATTATTATTCAAAAGCGGACCGTATACATTCTGCGTGTTCACATCTGGGACCTGAAATCTGTAATCTAGAATCTAGAATCTAGAAATGAGAACATAGAATGGCCCAGGTCTGACCAGATTCAATCAAAATTCAAATGGAAAATCCAACCATCACAATATGAAATATGAAATAGGAAATACAAAACACAATCTATCTACAACTCACAACTCAAATGGTATAAAATCTAGAATCTAGAATCAACAAAACTGTACACAGTATCTTTCTCAAGTTCCAAGCCTCCAGTCACTTTCCATTTTCCATAGAACATGACAATAATACAAAATCCAGATCCAGATCTAGATTCTAGATCCAGAATTAAAACAACAGTGTGTATCTTCATTGTTTATAATTTATAATAATAAATGTAGATGAAGAGATGGTTAGAATTTAGAATATCAAATATAGAATCAAGATGGAACACAAAATGAGTAAATGGGACATAAAAAGACATGGCGTGGTAGATTGTAGATGGTAGAATTAAAAGTTGGGGAGTAAAGAGTAAAATCTACAAACTAGAAACTAGAAACTGGAAACCCACCCACTTCCCTCTTTCTCCTCCCCCTCATTCTGACTCCTTGTCCTCCTTTTCCTCATCATCATTTTAAATTAAAATTATTATTATCCTTCTGTATTCTGTAGAAGATTTGTGACTTGTAAATTGTGAATTGTGAATGCTCTCGTGTCTCATGTCACAAATTCCTTTATTATTATTATTATTATTACTATTATTCTGCTTTGTGCTTTCTCATTCATTACTCGTCCGTCGTCCGTCGTCCATCTTTGTCTTTTGTGTTTTGTGTACCCTACAAATTTTTTATTACAGTCTTATTACACGTCTTTAGCCAAGACTGTACATTCAAGACTCAAGATAAATGTGAGCTACATAAGACTCAGTAAATATTATATATTATATAGTCGTACGTTATTTGTACAAAGAGTATGTATTTATATTTTACATGTTTAAAGTTGGACGTTGAAAATCTGTATTTAAATTTATTAGGCTCCTTCACTCCTTCATTTCATACTTGATACTGTGACATGACAATATAGTAAATTTTACTCTGGATTCTCGAGTCTGGAGTCTGCATGTTGGACACATTTGATATTTGATATTTGGTTTTGTACATTGTACATTTTATACATGAGACAAGGTTATGAGGAAAGTGAGGTTGTATAAATGTACAAAGTTTGGGTTTGTAAAATTTATGATCAACTTTTTGAGTTTTATCAAACCGTTGAATCTCAATATGCTGACTGCTGAATACTGAATACTGAATACTGAAAATCTAGCATATAGAATATAGAATCTACATGTAGAGTCCTGACTGTTGAATTTGAGATTCGAGATTCAAGATTTGAGTCTATGAATAATTTCTATTTCCTATACTTTATGATTTACGCCGCTCCTGTGACCATTTTCCATTTTCTCCTGTATCTTCTTTGTCTAGTTCTTTCTCCTCTTCTTTTCATGTTCTCTGGAATCTAGAGTCTGGAGTCTGGATTCTGTCCAGATTCCAGACAAAAGAAGAATACAAATACAAATATGTACAATGTACAGTGTACAAATTGCATGTACAAAAGTAGTCAGAGCACACACAGCAAAGGCCTGATATTTGATATCATAAAACACAGTAAAACAAGATCTATAACATGCTCTACACTTTTTTGGCATTAATGACTCAAGACTCAAGAATCCAGACTCAAGAATGAAGTAAAAGTCCATTTCCATTTCAAGTTTGGATTTTAGATTTTGGATTTTGCATGTCACTGTCAACTGTCAACAGTTGACTTGAGTTGACTTGGCTCGGCTTTGTCATGACAAACGACAAACACAAGGAGAAGAGGACAAAAAAGGAAGAAGAGAATCAAGAATTCAGAATGAGCCCACTTTTTGAGGTATATTGTGAATTGGGAGAGCTATTATGTCACTGTGGTCTATCTTCTGTCTGTCGACTGTCGACTGTCTGTGGTTTCCTCTAAACTTTGTACATGTATTTTTGCAGCGTGGGATGAATTGAGAATCGGGAATCGAGAATCGAACGAGCGAAAAGGGAAACTCGTTTATTGTCAGAATCAAGAATCAAGAATCAAACTGCCCGCCAACTTTAAAATGTAAGCTATAAAGATGTAAAAATAGAATATATTTTTTTAATACGCACTGCACTGTGCGAATAATAATAATATTAATAGTAAAAATATTTACTGTATGTACCGAGAATGGGAAAGATTTATACCATTTAAAGTGGATCTTTCCGATTTGTTGGATTGAAACGAGTTTCGAGTTGTGAGTTTTGGAGCTTTCGAGTTTCAAGTGGAGGACTTGAATCTTCAAGTGAATTCAACATTCAACACGCGATGAGGAATGAGGAATGAGAAATAGTGAGCCTCAAGTCTCGTGAAACATGAAGAGAGAAAAGAGAGCCTGTCACATTATACAATGTATTTGAAATTTGAAAATACCAGATCTGAAATGGGAATTTTTCTACTTTGTATGGTGAAAGTATGGTCTATGGTGCTGGATCACCATTATCATTGTCAGAAAGAGAGAGAGGAAAAAGGAAGTGTGTCACTGACACCAAGAGAATAATGTCTACCCATTTTCCATTTTCCAAACTCGAAACAGATGAAATTTTGAAATCTCCAACCTCCAACATCCAACAACCAACAAACTCCAACAAAGCTTGAAAATGAGTGGAATAGAAATAAACATGTACAAAATACAAACACAAATACTGTAGAACCGCGAACCAACTGAAAAGTACATAAAAGAGGATGGAGGAAGAAAGATGTCGGTGAAAATGTCAATGACATTGGCAATGACAATACAAAATGTACAAAACAAAACTGACCAACTTTTCCTTTTCCCACCGGTACTAAAAATACCCAGAAGGAAGAATCCTCCACCTCTTTGCTGCTTCCAATAATAATATTATAATAATAATTATTATTATTACTATTTAGTACCGTTATTTTTCAAAACTAAATCAGTAATGAGCAGTATTTTTTATTATTAAAAAATTACTGTAAAAAGCTAATTATTATTATTAAAAAAATCATTATTATTATTATTGAAAAGATCATATATCATATATCATTGTCAAAATAAACTCATTTCCATTAAAAAAAATTTCTTATTTATCGTTAAAAAAAGTCATATGCAATAAAGAATGCTTATTAAAAAATGCTGTTTTGAAAACTAATAATAATAATTATTATTATTACTTTAAAAAAAATCAAATATCAAAAAATTATTCGATTATCGAAAAATGGTCAGTGAGTAATAATAATAATAAATTATTAACACGTATCCACTTAATGCTTTTTGAAAAGTCGAAATCTTAAGCCGTTCACTGGAGTGAACATCCGTACATACATAAAATCGTATGTTAATAGTTAATAGTAAGCCAAAAATCTGCGACACTTCCGCATTTTTTTTCTGGACATTATTTCTGACCAAAATACCCTTTGCCAACTTTATCCTCAACTTTTTTCTAGTAGAAGTAGTGATAACACCCTAAAACCCAGTTAAATATGTTGTTCATTAAATTAGCTTCACGGGAATGACAAAATCTTAATTTTTTTAATTTTGACTAAAAATTGAGTAGTATAAAACAAAAGTGTAGTCAGAAATGTGAGAGTGATTTTCTCTCCACAGCTTCTTTGCCTGCAAGGAGATCGTACGCAAGACGAAAATACATTTAACATGGGAAATCGTTTTTGACTTTCAGAGTTGGTTTAGTTAATGATTTTTAGTTAACTGAGATTAGCTCTAAAAAATCTGAAATTTGGCCAAGTTATTAAGAACACAACAGGGCAGGAATACCGAAAGTCCCGATTTTTTCTGAGCACTTTTGCTCTATAAAGTTTCTAGTTAAAGATAGGCTGTTCACCCCAGTGAACGCATTAAGTGGATACGTGTTAATCAAAAACTGACTCTTTTTTTTGAAAGTATTTTGAATTTTGAATCACGCTCCAAATTCTTCTATGCTTATTTTTTCAAGGACATCAATTTCTATACCTGCTTTCTACAAAAAAAACCTGGTTGAAGTTTACACTTTATCTTTCATCTCAAAACCAAAAACTTAAAAGGAGCAGTCACCCAAAACACCAACTTTACACAGTAGTAGTATATTATTATTATTATGATGTGATATATGTACAACTTTAAACTGGTTTCTGACGTGACAAAGAAAAAACAAACAGACCTACTTCCACACATTTATCACACAACACACACCTGAAAAATTCTAGTTTTGAGTTTTGAAGCTCAAGTTGCGAATTCCGAGTATGGAACATGTAGATAAAAGTACGCTGGATGTTGGATGTTGAAGGTTCAGAGTAGAGAAAAGATGAGGAGAATATATAAAAGATAAAGAGCACGAGTGAGTTGAGAGTTGAGACTTGAGAGTGAGTGAGAAATGAAAAGGAAAAGGAAAAAAAGGAGAGTCACGGCCCGTGAAGTTTACAAATTAGCTAGTTTCGTACACTTTACACTTTAAAAAAACTTAGCAACTATCCCATAAAGTAAACTAAACTGAACTAAACTAAACTCTTCCATTTCTGTCTTCACGTCCATTCGTTCCTGAGTTGCATCTCTAATCTTTCACTCTGTCATCTCCAGCACCCAGCACTTACATATGTACAAATATATGTACATCACACATGTAAAATATACCTTTCTAAAACACACAACACACAAAATACAAAAGTATACAAAGTACAAAGTAAAATTTTACCTAAATTCTAGATTCTAAATTCTAAATCTATATTCCATTTTCTACGATATATATGCGACAGCATGTTGTTCCTGTTTATGATTTATGTACGAGCTCCATCTTACACCTTTTATACATTATTCTATTACATTTTATAACGTCAACTTATTCAAACTTGAAACTATCCACAAGGCACACAGTATACAGTATACATAATACATGTACATATTTACACTCACTTGAGTGCTGAGTGCAGAGTGTTGAGTAGAATTTACAATTTACAAGTTGTGAGTTTTGGAAGCGGGATTCAAATCGAAATCGGAATCGAAATCGGAACCGGCATTTGACTGTACTCTAAACTCTAAAGTTGTACAGGAGAACTCAGCACTTGAGTTGAAACATGGAGCTCGTCTTATCTTATCGTCAGAATTTGTGTTTGACGTCCTGTTGGTCCATATCGGTCCGTCGTCCGTCCTCATCGACTTTTCACAAGGAGGAAAACTAGGAAAAGTTTGACTGACGAGTCTCGAGTCTCGAGTCTCTAGTTTCCAGTTTTGTCTTCAATCTTTTCACACACTGTTCACTCTTTCCCCCATTCATCCATTTACATTTCCATTTCCATCTATCTACTCTCTACTTTATGATGCTGTAAGCTTTAACCAACCAGCAGCCAGTGTATAGTGTGTAGTCTACCTACTCGTTTTCTGTCCTCTGTTCTCTCCATCTTCAGTCTTCATCCCACATCCCACATCCCATTTACCATTTACTTACAGCCTACAGCCTTCACCATTTCACATTTCACATTTTAGTCAAAAGAGAGAGAAAAGAGCAGGAGTAAAAAGTAAAAGATAAATTCAAACCTCACGCTCCACACTCCGCACTCCATTTTTCTACCGTCTGTCTTCTGTCTATTTACCAGTACCAAAAGTACAAAAAGTACGGCGTGTTTTATAATATGATGTATGATGTGCAATGTACATTATGAACATGAAACTACTCTTCTACTCTTTTATTCACTACTCACTATTCACTCATCCTCCAAATTTCTCGAGCTACCAGTTTCAGAATTTCCAGAATTCCAGAATTTTCAATTTTCAAAGGGCAAAGAGGCTTTTCACTTGCTCTATTTTCTATTTTCCATTTTCCATTCAATAGGTTTATCATTTATCTTATGAAAACTAAAAGGAAGAGTTTTTCTTCTTTTTTTCATAAAACATAAAAGGGAGTCAAAACTCAAAACTCAGAATTCAAAAAGTCAGTGTCAGTTAGACTCATTATTTATTTTTATATACTTTTTATCCGGGTGAGTTTTACCTACTTTTTTTCTTTTAGTTTTTACTAGAATCTAGAATCTAAATTCTGGTTCAGTGTTCCTTGTGCCTTGAAAATTGAACATTGTACATTGTACATGATTTGTATTCGGGATTCACTATTCCTGATTCCTGAGTCTTTAGTCTTTAGTCCTTGGTGAAAAAATGCCTCGGAGGAACGAAAAAGAAAAAGAAAGAAAGAAAGTGGGAGCAGAAGCGGCTGTTCTCTCTTTCCTCTGTTTTTCTTTTCCCCACTGCTTTCGCTTCCTCTTCCTCTTTCTCTTGCCATTGTCAACACGTATCTATCTAACTTCATTGAATTATTATGCGGCCACGTTTCTTCTTGTTTGTTCAAGAATACTTGTGTGCTGTACGCCGTACGCTGTACGCTCTACATTTTGTACATTGTACATTGTGCAAGCACATGTAAAATGTAAAAGTATTCAAGTGGGAAACGAGCTCTTGTTTTTTCTACTTTTTTTTTCTCTACCTTTTTTTCTTTCCCCCCATTTAGTATTTAGCAAAAAGAACAAGAGGAAAAAAAAGAAGATGATGATGATGATGAACTATACAAGCTTTATGTTTTATACTACGCAAAGCTTACATTTCTATTTCTATTGATAATACGTAGAATGTGTAGAATATATGTTACAGAATCTTGTATAATAAGAAATTCTAAATAGTAAATGGTGTTTAGTTTGTGAATGTGTGTGTTTTAGTGTGGGTTTTGTGTGTGGTTCTCCTTTAGAAATTAACTTTTCCCCTTTAAGTAATTGTGTAAACCCTGTGTTGTGGATTGTGTGTTGTGTATTGTGAATTGTGTACTCAAGAGTCCGCAGTGTTCCGGTGATTATATCAAAGTGATTAATTGTAATTGTGTAATAAATTACGAGCCAAATACCAAATGCCCAACGGAACAAACGGAACAAACGAAAGACGAAAGACGAAATAAGAGAAGCTAAACAGAAAGAAGGAAAGAAAGAGAGGGAGAAAAAACACAAGGAGGAAATTGAGAAAAAACAAGGAGGAGGTTCAATGTTCAATTCATCCACTTGAGGACTTGAGGAGGTTTACAGAGCAAAATAGTACGACTTTGAGTACGAGGACGAGGACGACTTCGACTTCAAGTACAAGATAACTACAAACTACAAACTACATAAACACTAAACCATAGACAAAAAGAATTACTATTATTATTATTATTAGTATTTTTCTGTAGTTTTGGTCAACTCAAATTGGAGGAGTAAGAAAAGAAATGGTCATACTATTTGACTATATCGTATCAAAATACAGGATATAGTACATAATACACAAGTATTGCATGTTATGCTTTTCTATACTGTATACTAGATGCGAGATGCTCTTGACACGCGCTACTTGTTACTTTTTACTTGTTACATTTAACTATGTGCTCTATGGTTTCTTGTTTCTTGTATCTGGAAAAAAGAAAAAAGAAGAGAGGAAAAAAGTTTTTTTTCTTACCCTGTCGAAGCAAAATAGTGCCTTTATTTTGATAACACAAGTCCAGTTCCAATTCAAGTAGATTTCATACACAAACATTTATCCAGTCCAAATGATTCAAATAAATCACCAGCAGCAGCAAAAGAAGAAGAAGAAGAAATGGCACGAGAGTTGAATGAGCAATAAAACAAAGAAAAAAAAGAAATGCTTAGATTATTATTGTTATTATTATTATTATTACTGGATGAATTATGAACTCCAGACTAAAGTTAAAAGTAATGCTTGTACATATTGTACATGTATATTATATATTACAGTGACATTTTTATTTACTATTTGCTAAGTATTTACCTTGGCGTAGTGTCCAGCTCTATAGTGCATGACGCCTTCGTCCATATATGTTGTAAAAGTGGATTTGGGCACGATACCTGGAAATTTAACATACAGCATACAGCATTTTTCACACCCTTTACAATTTACAATTTTACAGTCCGCAATCTAGAATCTACAATCTACAATCTTGTGTATCATTGGTCATTAATCAAAGCTCAAAACTAGTGTAAAAAGTTAAAAGTGTGTGATTTTCTTGTTCTTGTGCCTTACATTTTCTCCTTTTCCGACGACCACCGCCTTGCGCTGTTTGTGCAATTGCTCCTTGTCCTAAACACTGATTCATGACTCTTATCTTTTATCTTCAGTGAAATCTAAATTTTATGGCGGGATTTCAAGTAGATTCGAGTAGCTGGAGCTACTTGTTGTTCTTGTTCTTGTTGTTACTTTTTAGATGATGATGACTGACGGTAAATGTGTGACTATTTCCTGTTCAAAGTTCAAAGAGAACAATCGACCATAGAAGATTCAATATTTAGTATTGCATAATAATAATCATTATTATTATTGTAAATTATAAAAGAAAAAGATGAGGAATGACGATGAGTTTTTACACAATTTTATAAAAATTAAAAAATATCAAAGAAAAATATGAAAAAACTGTCAAAAAAATAATAAAAAAATGAACTGAATTCAGAAATTCAAAGTACAAAATTGAAAATAAAGTCAAAATTGAAAATTGAATTTACCGCTAAAAAACTAAAGTTGTAAAATATTTGTTCAAGTGGAAAGTGGAAATTGGAAATCTTGTTTATTTATAAGATGATAATGTCAACATTGGAAAAAGTTACTATGGCAGCTCCAAAAGCTCCAATAATATTTTTTTAACTGTGTCTCTTGTCTCTTGTTCTTTTGCTTTGTGCTTTGTGTGTATATAATTTATTATCATATGAAGCAAAAAATAGCTCACATTTTTTCTTTTCTCTTTCCTCTAGTTCGTGTTGTATCTTGTATCTTGTTTTTTGTATCGTTTAATACATTAAATATTAATATTAATATTGTTGATGACGTATTCTTCTTCTTGTTGTTTTTGTTTTTTTGTTATTATTACTTTTATGATGATACTTATTATTAGTTTTGTGGGTTATGTTGGAGGGATTGGTTTAAGAGTTGAGAGTGTCTGGATGTGTGGTGGATGGATAATGGATAATGTATAATACGTAATGGGTAATGGATAGAAAACGTAGGAAAATAATCTTTTGTTTATTTTGAGCAAGATGAGTGTGAGTGTGAGGAGAAAGATTATTTCTCTTTCTCGAGACTCGAGACTCAAGTGTGTCAGTCAGGCAGGTTTCTCTTCTTCTTCCTCTTCTTCTTTTTTTAGATTGGCCTTACGTAACGTTGAAACACGTTGAATGTAGGATGTAATATGTAATAGTGCTAATGTATGTGTTGTATAATACGTAATACGTAGTAGCGTGTTCGGTGTTGGGAGTTTGGAGCTGGAAGTTTGGACAGACAGGGAGGCAATCAGAAAAAAGAATATGTAGCGACTAGAGGATGGAGAATGGAGACAGCTACAGCCAGTGTCTCTGTCTGATTCTGAGTCTGAGCCTCTTTCTGAGCCTGTGTCTATAAGTAAGTTTATGTTGTCTTTGCCGTCAAAAGAGTTGGATCCGAAAGGAAAACAATTTTCTACTATGTGCAAACGAAACCAGTCACAAGTATAAAGTATAACCAGTTGACGTCCTCTACTCTCGACTCTGGTTTCCTCTTCTTTTGGCTTTATTTTCCTACACTGTCCAGTGTCCAGCGTCCAGTGTCTAGCAGACCTGCAGCAGGCCTCTCCTGTCTCCCGTCCGTCCGAGAAAAAGAGAGAGAAAGAAAAATAAAATATGAGAACTGACTCTAGAACCTGGAACTAGTTTTCTTTTTCGTCCTCAAAATCACAGTCACAAGTTACAAGTCACAATCACACTCACACTCTCTTATTCGTTTTCGTACTAGTTTTCGTAATTCGTGTCTACCTGTGACCTGTGAGACAGTCCAGGGAAAAAAGACGGGAAAAGTGAGAAGGAAACACAGTTTTACACCCTCTTTTTATACTTTATACTTTATACCTATTCAAAAATCCACACAGGACGTATCATATCATATCACAGTATAAAGTATAATATTATACTACAAACTACACATTATAGAATAGAGAAACTACTACAGACTACAGACTACAGATATAAATTTCTATTATGTTATATTACTTTTTATTATTATTCCCTCATTCTCTCTCAGTTTAGTTCATTCTCCATCATACAGTTTGCAGTATCCAGTTCACTCCTCCTCAACGTCCTTCGTCCTTCGTCCTCTTTATCCCTGTTCGTCGTTCGTTGTTCCTCTTCCTCTTCTTCTTTTTCTTTTTTAAAAACCCTAATTCCATTTAATATCCATTTCGTAGGTTAAAAGCTTTTTCTGATGGAATTTTTGATCGATTGTAATGTTTTCGGGGTTTCTCCATTTAAGTTGTGCATGCAAAACCCTCATTACTCATGAATCATGGATTATGGATCATTCCGCGATAGACTACAATATTATATCTAGCATCAAATATCAAATATCAAATCTCATGAACCTTTTGTACCTTTTGTACCTTGTACCTACATGATACATAATACATGATATATCCACAGTATCAAATATCAAATATCTATATGACTTTTCACTGGACGGTGCCGATGCCGATGCCGATGCCAGTGAAGTCATTCTATTCTTGTTCATATTAAATTGTAAAGGTGACGTGTACATTGTAGATTGTAGCTTGTAGAACAGAATATAATAAAATTACAGAGGATTTTCATACTTGATACACATTTTGTACATGTACAAATTGATATCGCTATCAACTATCAACTATCACTATCAGTGACAAGGAACAAGCGAACAAGGAACATGAAAAGTGTACTCATGACTGTGCATTTTATGTATGAGGCGTGAATACAGAATACAGAAATGGACAAAGTATATTATAGTGAGAATGAAAGTAAAAAAGCTCTTCTGTTTTCTTGGTTGTTTGTTGTACATGTTACTTTTGTATCTTGTATCATAGCAAATCCTGTTCCGTTATCATCAATAAACACAATAAGACTAGAAATGGAAATGGGAATAATGCATAATGCATAATGTATAATAATAATAATAATAGAATCAGGAGTCTTTTCAGTTTTCAGTCTTTTCAGCTTTTAGAGACTTTTGGAGACGCGTGTTTCTTGTTCTTGTTACTTCCCTGCTGATGCTACTGTGATGATGATCGTGATGGTGATAATGGTGACTAAACTAGAAGAAAAAAAGTGTAAGAAACTAACAGAGTGCTGGAAAAGAAATGGAGAGAACAAAAAGAAAAAGAAAAAGAGGAGGAAGAGGAGGAAGAACAAGGATATGAAATACCAAATAATACCATCACATTATATTTTATATTATATTATACATTATAATATAATACTCATGTATGAAAGCAATAGAGACATTTATTATCATTATCATTCTTTTTTCTTCATGTTTTTTTCATCTCTTTCATTTTTTCAAATTTTGCATGTATCTAGATGTCTATTTTCTTTTTCCATGTCATATTTTTAGAAGAGGTTCCCCAGTTTTTACATAACTGCATAAATACATTCATTTTACATGTATGATGTATGATGTAAAATATGTGGGAGCAGTGAGCGTGTTTTTAGCTCTTTTTTCTACTTGTGTGACTTTTTCCGTGTTCGGTGTTCGGTTTTGGGTTTTTGGTTTTCCGTTGTCGGTTTTGGGTTTTGAGTGTTTGGTATTTGGTATGCAGTTGTCAGTCGTCATTTCTCCTTTTTTCTAGTATTATTATTTTTGTGGACGCTGGAGATGGAACATGAAACATGGAAGACTAGAGACTAGAGGACGGAAGATGGATGGAGGAAGATGGATGAAGGATGAAAAATGAGGAGACAAAAAGACAGAATTGAACAGGGACAATTTTCTCTCAACCCCAAACTCAAACTCAAACTCAAAACTGTTTATACTCTATAGATACTTTAGAGGGAAGAGAAAAGAGTGAAATTTTCTTTTTTTCGTTTTTTCTTTTCCTATTAATTTTCCTTTTGCTTTTAGTTTCATCTCTGTATTTTCTTCCTTACTACTATTATTATTATTATTATTACTATTATTACTATAGCTTTCTCCGCCATCCACCATTCTTCATGATGTTCCAACTCTACACTCTGCACTCTGCACAGTTTCCAGTGTTCAATTGACTGTTTCATGCACATTTTTATTTTTCCTCATCCTTTTCTTTCTTTCCTGTTCTTCATCTTGTGGCTTGTGTCTTGTGTCTTTTGTCTGTCTGTGTTGTCCACGGTTTATTGTCTACTTTCTACTTTGTCCTGGTTGATGATGATGATGGTGATGATGATGACGAAACTAAAAGACTAAAAGAACTAAAGGAAGAAAACCAAGAAGAAGGGAAGAAGGAAAGAATGAAATGGGATATTATGGTAAATTTTCTATTGTAGTATCTCCGATGGATGTATTATACAGACATGTGTTTTTGTATGTGTGTATGTGGATTGGATTGTGGATTGTGGATGGTGGATTGTGGATTGATGTGGAGTGAGCAGTTCATGTCTGCATTATTTGAGGAATTGAGCAGAGGAATTCAGAGGAATTGGAGATTATTATTTGAGGGGGAAATTCCGAGTACGTGTCTCTATAGTTATGTCTATACCTTCTATTCTATTCTGTATTCTGTATTCTGTTTGTGGTATAAGTTATAAGGTGATGGGCTCTACCTATTTTTATAGGCATTTCTCTACTCTATTCTCCATTCTCCTTTTCCATTTTCCATGTTCCATAGATTGCTGCTCCATTGCTCTACTTAGGAGTTTCATTGCTCATGCCACTTCACTCTCCTCTCTCCTCTCTTCTCTATACTTTATACTTCTACTTATACTTTCTACTCTTTACTCTTTACCTCATCCTGCTACTTGCTACTGTATACTTTGAGTTTTGAGTTATACTGTATTATTATTCCTCTTCTTCTCCTTCTTCTTCATCTCTTTCTCATTCCCGTTCTCCTTCTTCAGAATTGCAGTTCTCTTCTGTTTAGTTGGTTTTGTAATATTGGCTATTCGACTGTTTGCTGTTCACTGTTCACTATTCGCTCAACATGTTATGGTAAAATATCGTGTGTACATGCTCCCTCCTCCATGTTCCATGTTCCATGTACATTGTACATGCAGACAGAAGACAGCAGACAGGAGATAGAAAGAATATAACCCTAGAATGGAGAATGGAGAATGGAGAATGTAAAAGGAATAAAGAAGACAGAGAGAGGGAAAAAAGTGAGCGAAAAAACTAGTGAGTAGACAAGAGTTTGAGCACAGAACAGAACAGGAAAAAGGTACAAGTTGAGAGTTGAGTCTACAGCCGAACGAATCTAGAATCTAGAGTCTAGAGTCTAGAGTATAGTACATAAACCACCGAGAATACAGAGTAAAGATATAGCTGGTTCATGTCTACAAGTATATGGTACATGTATTTTTACATTTGAGGAG
The DNA here is from genome assembly GCA_019776565.1 of Sminthurinus signatus. NCBI lineage: Eukaryota > Metazoa > Arthropoda > Collembola > Symphypleona > Katiannidae > Sminthurinus > Sminthurinus signatus. The sequence goes on along the minus strand of JABASP010002520.1, from coordinate 5,426 downwards.
GCTTCCATCCTACAGCCCACTCTACACTCTACAGTCTAAGTGTATAATGTATAGCGCCTGGTCTACACTCTACACTCTACAGATTGTACAGTGTAAAGTGTACAAGTTGGAAGTTGGAAAGAAAGTGAATAAAAGCAAAAGCAGAAGCACAGGCAGAGAGGACTTGCGCAGCACCTCCACACTCCGCACTCCACAGCCAGGCAGAAAAGAGAGAATTCGGAGAGATCTGCATCACAAGAAGAGAAATACTAAAGTTCTGAAATACTGAAATACACACACACAAATAGAGAGAGAAGGTCCATGTTGAGTTGAAATATACTCCGCCATCCTCCTTCCTTCACTCGTTTCTCTAGTTTCTAGTTTCTCGCTACTTTTTCCTCCTCGTCTTTTACTTGATTCTGCTTCTGGTGCTGTTCGTGTTCATGATCAATATATATTCTATTCCTATTCTGGCGAACCAAAGAACCAGAGAACCAGAGAACGAGAGAGTCGAGTGGAGTAGAGACCTATTACAACTATTTCTCTTGGTTGTGGATTTGGATTCGGATTCGGATTTAGAATTGTAAGGCTGCTGCTGTGCTGGCTGCTGGCTGATCCTCAGTTGCTTCAGTATCTTTCGGTGGTGACTGGTGACTCAGGAACAAAGGAAGATGGTCACTACGCAACGAAAAAACTTGAGCGACTTGAACGAGTAGTGCAAAGTCTCAACAGTGGAAAGTAGAAAGTAAAAAGACAAAGACAAATACAGATTCAAGTAGATAGGATGAAGTCAAGATACGGATTCGTACTCGTATTCGGATTCGGATTTGGATTTGAACTGGAATTGGAATTAGAGTTGGACGTCAATCAAGTTGGTTAATTGTCTCCCCAGATTTCTGATTCTGATTCTGATCCTGGTACACGGTACATGGTACATGGTACATGGTGCAGGGTACAGAGTACAAGGGAAAAGTTGTCGGCTGTCAGTTCAAGTGATGTTTGTATCACTCAGTCACAGCCGTGGCCATTCATTCCTCTTGTAACTTGTAATTTCCACCAGTCTACAGTTTGCAGTTGCATCTCTGTCCAAAGTCGAAATGGATATCTATATGTGAATAGTGAATATGCGTGGAATGGTTTGTGTGCTTCTACTTGTGTGACTCCTCACTGTTCCCTCTTGAGCCGAGTGTCAGTGGTTCTGCTCCTTCTTTTATTATATTATCCATCTTTTTTATTGCGAGTGTCTCAAGTCTAGTTTCTAGTTCTGGTGTCTGGTGTGTTAGTTATTAGTTGTGAGTGTGGAGGATGACAACGAGTTCAACTGTGTTTATGTGAGTCGGAGTCGGATTCGGAGTCTGTAACCGTTTTTGTGCTCTCCTCCTGTTTTTATTGTGATTATTACCAACTACAACTGCCAACAAAAGTTCAGCTCACAGCTCAAAGCTCACGAAAAAAGATGTTGGAAAAAAACATAGCTGAGTGAAAACAAGGAGAAAGATCAATCGACAAAAAAGTAGAAGGAAATTCACTCCATTTTCCCAAGTTTCTTGTTTTTTTGCTCGTCATTTGTCTCCATCTCTTTGTTTTTTTTATACTTTTTACTGCCATCAAAATTGAGATCGAAATCAAAATCGACAGTGTCCAGTTTGAATCATGTGCAGCTCCATATTTTTATCTACAGTGTTTGTGAATTGTGCTGAAGAAAATATTGATATTGAAATTGATATAGAAATTTTTTAAGTGTGGAAAGTTTAAGAGGAGTGTAATAATAATAATAATGATGATTTTTACTTTTATGATAAAGAAGAAAAAGTTCCCTCCATGAAAATCCAGTTTATCAATAATATTAAATAATATTAAAAATGATTATTGGTGATGATTGGTGTTGTGAATAGTTAAGTTAAGTTTAGTGTTTAATTAAAATGAAGATGAGAATGTACAGAAAAATGAAAATGCCGTCGTCAATGTCAATGTGGACGTTGGTTGTGCTGGGCACATTGTTGAACTGGGTGGTGATGACGTCGTCCATGACCTGGAGTGATGCTCAGCTGGAGAATTTGGAGCCGAGTCTCCTCTCTGCAGAATTTGAAGGGTTCCCTGGGCTGGTATCAGCCGCCTGGAGAATTGCAACAAATAAATCCTCGTCCTCCCCTTCGTCTTCAGGTTCTTCAGGTTCAGCGTCGTCCTCTTCGTCCTCGTCGTCTTCTTCTTCGTTGGCATCCGCGTTGGCCAAAAGTGATAATGACTCGGTGTTGTTAAGGAGTGTGTGTGGGATGATATTTGTGGCGGAGAGTCGTGTCGAGTCCTGCTGGGTGATGAACGAGCAGTTACCAAGGGAACACGAGGTCTCTTTTGTCCAAAGCAAGTCACCTTCAACTCTCGTCCAGAGTCATTCGACTCAGTCTCAATGGCTCCACTCCATCAATCAACTCGATACAGAAACCTCACATGTTTGGACCAAAATCATGGAACAACAAAGTCTCGGATTTGTACAAAAAATGTTTTATAGGTAAGTCAACTCTCATTATTATTATTATTAGTAGAACTATTATTATTCGTATTATAACTATTAAAATTATAATAATAATATTATAGTTATAATAATAATTAATAATAATAATAAGAATAATAATAGTTCTACTAATAATAGTAATAATAATAATAATAATAATAGTAATAATCAAGCTTTAATCATTTCGTTAATCTTCATCCGCTCATATTTCACTACATTTCTCAAAAAAACACCAACTTTATTAAAAAATAACACCTTCACTTGATATTTGATTCAGTAATTCAAACTTGAAAACACAAAACATAAAATACAAAATATAAAGTAAGCTTACACTTTTCAGGCTCAAGCTTTAACTTTTGCGTCCACATAGATTTATTTTCCAGCTTCAGCTCCAGTTCCGGTTTTTCAATTAACCTTTTCCTAACGTTCTCTGCTTTCTCTACTTTGCATATTCATCGTATTGTATTTCAAAGGTTAATTGTTTTTATCATCATTTTGATCCTTGTGCACCAAAAAGAGGTCATAAGTCATACGTCAAAAGTCACGAGTTGTAATAATAATAATAATAACAAAAGACCAGAAACGAGAAACCAAAAGGCAAAAGCTAAAAAGTTCAAAGTTATACTTATTTTTACTCAGTATTCAGAATTCAGGAGATTTAGTCAAAGTACAGTGAATGATAATAATAATAATAATAATATGTAAGATAATAATAGTGAGGTCAATACTGTTCCACTCTCCACTCCCATTTTATAATCTCCGCTGGGTCCTTGATTAACATTTAACATACACTTTTTCCTCTCTTTATCTCCTCATATACATATTACATTATTACATATTACGAGTGGAATATGTAAATTATTGTGCTTATTCCCGGAAAAAGGAGAGAGAGAGAGAGTAAAATACGGAATTGCGTGAAAGTGTGTGAGTGTGTGAGCTCTGCTCAACTTGTGCATGCAAACTTCATTATTATTATTATTATTACTATTATTCTTACAGTATGACTACTACTACGATTATGATTACGATTACCGCGTGGTGTACATAAGTAAATGCAAATTTAGTCATCTAATCTATGTTTTACATCTGCATCTACATTCAACATTCTACTTTCTACATACAACTTTCTCTTGCTTTCTCCTGTTTTTTCTTTCTCTTTCACTTGATGCTTCATGCTCATGTCGGCTCGGCGTCTGGTTGTTGGCGTTGTTATTTCCCTTGAATTCGACGCTGTGTACATTTGTGTGCGTATTCGTTATTCGTTAAAGATTCTTAGTCGTATTCGTTTTCCTATTCGTTTTTCTTTCTTCCACCGCACAATCCTCCATTTTCCACCGCCTATCGTCACTTTCTTCTCCATTGCATTTTCATTTCATTTCACTCCATTTCACTCGACTCGACTTGAGTCTCCAGTCTCCAGTCGCCAGTATTCATTCTCCAGTCCATTGAATGTTGAATGTTGAATAAAAGGGAATTTGTAAATACTAAGTACAAATTACAAAGCATAACATAATATTATAGCATATTGCATGTTTCATGCTGAATACTAAAATACGGAATATTGCCCAACATGACAACTATTTTTACATTTCAATTTACTGGTAAAAAATAGAGTATATTTTCACGGGAAAACACGTGTAGAATCCAGAATGTACAGTAGATTTTAGATTTTACTCTGAACTAAACTGTAATGGGAAATGGAAGATTTTCTATTCCTGAGGTGACACGTTTGTACAGGGTCCAGTTTCACATTACAAGGAACAATTGCTCCAAACTAAATACAAAGTAGAAAGTACAAAGAGACGTCAATTGTCAATGTCTCATCTCCACTCAAAGTCCCCAGAGTCCAGAGTCCTGGCTTAAAACAGTAAAATTGTTGAACATTCTACCTGTCATCATCAGCCCACGCCATTTTCTGTAAACCATATGGAACAGTTTGTCTCGCATTACATTCAATTTCCACCATTTTCATTGCCCACTGCTCATTGTCCGTTGTCCATTGTCCTTTGATGATTTCACAAGTAGAAATCAGAAATATGTACGTCGTACATCATACTTTGTAAATATGATGTCCATGTCCATGTTGATGTAGAATGTGCAGTGTACAAGGTACAGGGCAATTCAAAGGTAGTTCGTTGTCAATTGTTCCCTTTCATTCGCGACCTCAACACTCAACGCTCATCACTCGTCGTCATTCTTCATTCCTCATTCTAAATTGTAGATTCTTGTCGTCTGCTCCTACCAGGTTTTGGCTCTAGTGTAAATGGTAAATGTCGCGGGTTGCGGTGAAGTTGTTGTCCATGTTCGATGTTATTCGTCTCGCATCCCTTTCGTCTCTGGTCCTTAGTCGTTTAGTCTGCATTTTCCATTGTTCTTTTTCATTCAAGTTTGTAGTCTGTAGTGTGTAGTGTGTAGAGTGGGCTGTACACATATTAGATATTAGATATTGGACTGCTGTGGTTTGTTGCTGGTTGGTTGGATTTCGTACATTGTGCTTTATTGATCGTTGGTTGGTGTACTGAAGAATTCAATTCAAAACTCCTAGATCCTAGATATTCAAATTCAAAGTCAAAACTCAAACGTAGGATAAAAGTTAAGTTATACTTATGGAATTTTCAGTCTCGTTTTATTATTGTACAAGACCGCTATAAAAAGCCCGTCAACTGAGGGGATTGGACTACTTTGTAAATATGTATCTGATGGCTCAAAACTGGTAGATTTCTACCGGAAATGGCACAGGCTTAGATTAAGCACTTTAATTAGACTGAACAGAGACTCTATTGTGGTGACCAAATTATGCTATTTCACTGCGGTTTTTCTCTTAGCCGGAATTATAGCCATTTCTCTTAGCCGGAATTATAGCCATTTCTCTTAGCCGGAATTATAGCCATTTCTCTTAGCCGGAATTATAGCCATTTCTCTTAGCCGGAATTAT
>JABASP010002519.1:0-19535 GCA_019776565.1 Sminthurinus signatus | reverse complement strand
GTTAATTTCTACTCCAAAAGGAACAATATGACGGGTTCCTAGCTTAAAATTTCTCAAAAGTTGGTATTCTGAATCCCTCTAATGTACATTGTACATGTGTATGTAAATTTGATTGTGTGTGCATGTATATCAATTCATCCATCTCTATCTCTTTTTATGTCAGAGCAAAACGGAAGTTGAAGTTGGCTTTCATGTGAAAAATATTGTACAAAACAATAACAGGAGAAAAAGAGAGAGAGAAAAAGTATGTCAATAGCCTTTGACCAGTGGTTACTAATAGAAATCCAAAGTCCAAAGAGTCCAAAGCCAAGTGAGTAGCCAACAGCCAACAGCATTAAAGTCCACAGTCTAGACCCACATGATTTTTACATTCAGTGTACACTGTATTTCAACATAGTATAATGTCGTGTTCGTATTCCTGTTCGTATTTGACGCTCCTCTGAATCTAATTTTCTACTCATCCTCTATAATTCCGCTTTTCTTTCTTTGTATGATAAATATACATTATACATAATATGGAATATGCAGGCTCATTCTGTTTGATTCATGTAGCTCGCGGCTACTTTGGGAAAAGGATAAAATAGATACACTCTCAACTCTCAACTCTAAACTCTACTCTTTACTCTCTTCATTTTACACTCACTCGACACTCTACTGTCTGCTTCTCTGTATTATTTATTATTTGTGAATAATGTATCGCATAAACGACTTGTTTTGCCACAGGAGAATTGTAATGAAATTAGCCATTCGACATTTGGTATTTGGCAACATTGTCATTGTCATGGGTCGCTCAATAAATATAAATTGTACATTGTACACCACAAACAAAAAAATTCCTCCTATCATGTGGGATAGGGTTTTTAATTCTACCTACAAAAAAAAACATCTTTTCCTGTGTGATTTCAAGTTGTTGTGCATATTGCGTATGTTCATTTACACATACTCTATACTCTATACCCAATACCTTGGAAAGTTTTAAATTTTTTGTACATCGAATTAAACTTCATATGTAAGCCTGTGCGCGGTGAGCGGTGAGTACAAATGTATTTGAATTTGACTCCCCTTTTTTCGAATAAAGAATCCGGTTGTAAAATAATAGAGTACAGAGTACAGAGTACGCATTACGCATGCAGTTTTCAACTTTTTAAATTTCTACCTTTTTGCATTTACACATTTTCTACTTTATACCTTCTACCGGCGGTGTCTTTTCACTTTATACATTAAAAGTCACACGTTTAATTACTCTAGGAATTTCTACCTACATTTATTTGCATTTTACAAATTACTCTGTACTTGAAAAAATTTGCAAACTGTCAGTGACAAGATTGTAAATAACTCAAGTAGCTCAATCCTCAATCCTCAATTCTCAAAGCTCAATGCTCAATGCGTCAAGCATCAAATTCAACTTTCAAGCATGTTCTTCTCAAAGATGAAGATTAAGAGTAAAGAGTAAATGAAAGAGGAACACAAGAGTAATTAGTACGATAGAGCAGAACATGGAATGGGCAGTGCAAAATTTGTTACATTTTGCAAACAACACGGTTTTTCTACCAACATCTGTACTCCGTACTCCGTCCAATGAGGAATTTGCATGAAAAAAGAGGGAAGGTTCCCACTATTTATTAAACTAATGACTAGAAACTAGAGTCAAACTTACAGAATTGTAGAACTGTCATGTAGGCTCATGTTAAAAGATAAAAGATACAAAATACAAGTTGGACTGTGTGCGAATGACGAGTTAATACCAACAAAATAACAGCAACAAGAGGAATACAGATACAAATATGTGCTAGAAAAACATGTTCAATGCTCAATCTTCAATGAGTATAAAAACTTTATACTTTTTAGTGTTTGTGTACATGAGAGAGGAAAGTAAAAGATGGTGCAAAAAAAGGAAAACCATAGATCTCGAGAAACTGCAACAGTAACCTACAACTCTATTCTGCCTGTTTTTGTTCAGTGAGTCAAGAATCTAGAATGCAGGATTATTTCCTCTACAAAATACAAAATACTATGTACAATGTACAATGTGCAGTACAGTAGATACCCATTTAAATTACAAATTACCGGTTGGTAAGTTCACCTTCATTTTTTTCTCGCTTCCTCTCTCCACTCCTTCACACTCATTTTTTCCTACAATATTTCCTCTGCTGGGCTCAACAACAACAACAAAACAACAACAACAGCAAAATTTCTGCAACTGCATTCTCATTTTCATGCCTCAAACTCTTTGTGTCAAACTCATCATCCTCTTTTCTGTCTGCGTCTGTACTGAATTGTGAGTAATCTGTACACTGTACACTGTACATTATACGAATACGAATGTAACATGTGTTCTACTGTACTCTGTACTCTGTGCTGTGTCGTCTCAATTTTTTCTCGACAAACTGTACAATTTTTTCCCATTGGAAAAGTCATGGGACAGCTTCTGTACTACAATGGATTTGATTTCAGCGGTAAAAAATGTAGGAAAAAATATCCATTGAGAACTCCACATTTTTCATGTACACAAAACATTCAATTTTAATCACTTAAGACTCACTAACAGAGGAAATCAGTGGAAAACGTTACAGGCACAATTTAAGGATTTAAGGCACAAAAGACACAAGATGTAACATCTTAAACATCTTAAGCTACAATTTGCCATTTCTTTTCCTTTGTACAGAGTACAGAGACATTTTTTACAGAAAGAAGAAATTGACATCGGCATCGGCATCGTAAATTTCCCCAAAAACACAAAAACAACAACAAACAAACAAAACAAACAAAATCTTGATCGTCAAAGAAGAGACATGGAAATATAATTAACTAGTGGGAACCTAATTATGAGAAAATGCACAATGTACAGTGTATAAGTGCAGAGACCGACAAAATGGCGGCAGGAAACGAACAATGAGGAGCAAACGGAAAATGTAAAATGCTAAATGAAAAGGAAAGAATGGGAATCAGGTCGAACTAAATACTAATACTAATACTAAATACACTTACAAACACACATAATAGGAAACTAACACAAATAAACTTGAGCATTGAGCATGAGACAACTCTGTACAATTGTACATGTTTGCGACTTTAATCGTGTAAAATCGTGTAAAAATGAAAAGTATTACGCACCCATGTACATTCAGTTTTTAATACAATTCATGTTCATAACTTGAAAGTCTGCACAATGTACAAAATACAATGCTTATTAAAGTGTCTCGATTTACATCATACATCATACCACATACCGCATAATGTATTGTTAATTATTATGCAGTAAATATGAATTCCTTATTATTATTGAAAGTTGTATTGAGAATTTGCAAATTTTTGACTGAATAAAATCATCTTGATTTTCATAATACATGTTCATTATAATTTACAAATGCAAAATGCAAATGTATTTCAGGAGTCAGTAGTATAAATTTTTCTGTAGAACGTATACATGAGCTATCTTGGTTATTTCACTTCTCAGCCTACAAACCTTGTTTTCATTTTCCAATGTGATCTCACAAGTCACAAGGCAGTCAAGCTTCTATTGTTCAAGACAGAGTCAGAAATGAGAAAATCCAGAACCAGAGTCAGAGGCACAACTGTCAGAAAATGTACTGGAATTTTCCCAGTGCAATATCATGGTTTCTGTTGGTGTTCTATTGTTTTTGGTGGTGTTTGGTGTTTGGTGTTTTTATCCTGTTGTGTCATGAATGGACGCACGGCATGGAGAAATGAGGTACGAGTTCTACGTTGAATTTTTAAATGTGAATGTAAATGTGAGTGAGGATTTTTCCTTCTTGTTCTTGTTCCTTTACTTGAACCGTTGTAAACAAAAACAAAGATAAAAAAAGCTGCTGTTCCTTATTCCACTTAAAATAGCTGAAATACTAAAATACTAAAATACTGAAATATCCCAGAGTTTAACTTTTCTTTTTGTGGAAGAGGAGAATACTGATACGGATGAGATATCAGTAGGGAACGAAGAACGAAGAATGAAGAATGAGGAATAACAGGAGGAAAAGAGGGAAAACGTTTATATTTTTTACTCAAGTCACACAACTGTCAGGTTGTTGCGTCAGGAAGCAACTTTGATGAAACCATGGCCTTACCTCACTCACTAACTCCTAACTCCCAACTTGTTTCTATTCCTCTTGTTCTTCATTCTGTATTTACTTTTCTGTATATGGACTACGAACTACGCTTGAAAAGATTCAAGCGTAATACTTTTTACATTTTACATGTTCCAACTCGGTGAAAAAACTGTGTTGCTCCATGTTCAATGTTCATGTCTCCTGTCAGTTCAGGCATCTTCAATGTTCACTGTACAATGTAAAATGTAAAATGGACTATATGAATAAACACGCAAGTATTCAGGAATTCAAGGTTTAAAAGTCCAGTTACAGGTTACAGGACTCGGGATGTTTACCATATTCAGTACTGTAATTTTTATGCATATTCTGGATTTTTCCGGACAGTCCAACCAGTTGTACATTCTACATTGTACATTGTACATTCTTCCTTTATTAATTCTTCCTCGAATCCAAATCCTTAATCTTTTACCACTATGTTGGATGTTGGCCATTAGACAATGTCCTGGAAGAGTGTTAATCCGACAGCTTCAAAATGCAACGCAATCTTTTATGAACCAAAAAAGAGGAAAGAAAAGATAAGCTGACAATCTCCCGTCCTTTTCTCATCTCCTTGTCTTTTCTTGTCTTTGGTCCTGGAACAACATGGGAATGGAACACAATAGAAAACCACAATGAAGCAGAACCAGAACCAGAGTCATCAGCTTTTATCGCTGTACACTGTACATTGTACAACTAAATCTACATTCAGTTTCACATCTAGACAAATCTAACAAAAGGTACACAATTTACAGTTCACTCTTTTTCATCTTATGTCATCTGCAATAAGACAATAGAAAAGAGTGGAGAATTCATCGAATCCTTGAATCCCTGAATATTTCACTGAGACAGAAAAAGTAATGGTAAAATTAATCGGACAATCTCTTGCTCTGTGAACATAAATAAGGATTTTAAATTGGAATTGGTACTTGATCAACTTTGCCAACTCTTTTTTTGTCACCACTTTCATGTGAAAAATATACTTCAAGGGTCAACTGGATCCACTGACCAGTAAATAGTAAATAGATTGCTGTTGTTGTTTTTAAATCTTCAACTTGAATTTGAAACTCAAGTTGAAGATTGTTCCAGCATTTTGTCCATTGTTTACGTCCATTTGGAGTGAAATTCAATTTTGTTTGTTTGAAGAAATACAATCAAAATACAATATAATACAATCACAATGAATTTGACAATGGACAATGGACAATGGAAGATGGAAGATGGAGGAGGAAAGGATAACAAAAGATTTGCGAGACTCAATTACTGTAATATAATTACTCAAACCTACTCAACATAACAAAAGTCCAATTCCAATTCCAAAGCCGAATCCGAATTCTCCAGAATCTCCAAGTTCTAGATTCTAGATTCACATTGACATTGGTTTTGTGGAGCACTTGAATTGGAATTGGATGAAAGGAGCAGAAAAAGGTGCATGATATTTGTACGTATGTACGCCGCACGTGTTTCTGTGAATTGTAGCAGAATAAGAAAATCGGTAACTTGGACTACAATATGAACAATATGAAGAATGAATTGGGGTGGATAAAATACCATGTCAACCGTCGTCAGCATGTACTTTCCTACAGTAAGAAGTATAAACGGAAGAAAGAGCAGAGTGCACAGGCTTTGTACTTTGTTTGCTTCAGGCATCTCACATCCAGCATCGCACATCCACTCAAATCTAATCAACCTGGTCTCTGCTTCACTTATCCCAAAAATATGTACAATGTACAATGCACGGTGTACAGTGTACACGTGGGCAGGAAAAAAAAGATTCAAGCAGAAGAAACCAGAAAACAACCTGGAGACTGGAGAACCTGGATTTTTTTGCAGAAAATAAGAGGCAACAAGAAACAGAAAGACGATGAGTAGCTTTTTTATTATTGTTACTGAGGTCTGGATTTTGTATTTTGTTACACTTTGCTGGATTTTTGCTATTGTGTTGAGTTTATTTTGTGTTTTGTGCTCTGTGATATTTTTAGTGCAGGCTTTTTTTGTTCAGACTTTGGCGTTGATTTTAGCTTTGATTTTGATTTTGACTTTTTCCTGCTTTTTCCTTTCAAAGGAGTTACGCATCTCCAAAATCAAAAATCGTACACGGAAACGCACAAGATGCACAAAATGATTAATTTTCATAACATGAAAAATGAAAACCCTTTCTGCCTCAAACTAGAAAATACAAAAGATTTCTTTAGCTGATAGATGAAATTGACAAGAAAATTGCCAAGTATTTGTGTTTAAACTAAAGACTAAAGACTCAAGACTCAAGACACACACGCACAATTCACAATTCATAATACATCAAATATAAAACATAAATCAGAGTGAATTCAACTATCCATTTGCTGTCCACTTTAATTTTAAACTGTATGACATGATGACATGATTACGAAAGGATTTTCTTTTATTTTTACGACGATCCTGTTCTAAGACATAAGACATAAGACACAGTGTCAATTTTCAATTGTGAATGAAGAAAAAGTAGTTCACAGTTTCACAAGGTTTTTCAAAAGAATCCAACAGAAGCCAACTGCAACAGTTCACAACTTCCATTTCAATTTCAATGGAAAATAAAAGTAACTGACAACCGTCCAACGTCCACCGTCAACATTGTTGCTCATCCCACAAATTGCGTTATGAATTGTTGGCCATTTTCCTCTAATGTGAAATTGAAAGTCTTCAATTTTCGTTTTGTTTTGTTTTCATGCTCAACTTTGGACGTTGGACGTTGGAAGGCTTTGGATTTTGGCTTTTGGAGCTTGAAACATAAAAATATGAAAAGTAAACAAAATAAAGGGAGAACAAAGCGCAATATCGTACAGTGTAACAGTAGAACAGTAGCAAAATCCCAAGATAAAGCCTGAGAAACCTCAACATAATGATGAAAAAATGACGAGTGGTCATTTCCTCCGCCGTGTTTTGCCTCATTTCATAGAAGAATGGTGAGTTGGGAGTTGTGAAGCTGAGAACAATCAATTCTTTATTCTCCATTCTTCATTTTTCATTGTGACTCAAACTGTCATTAGTAATTATACACTGAACACTGAACAACATTAGGAATTACGAGTCAACGTGAGTACTGCTAAAGATTCATGTAGAAATCATTAGGAAAAACTCGACGAATTTAAAAAACGTTTGTTACATTTAAAACATGCTTCTTATTCTCGTTGTCGTTTACATTGTATTGCAAATTGAGAAAAGGATTTAGATTGGTGATGCAGTTTTAACTTTTAGGTTTTTGCACAAATTGAAAATAGTGGGAAATGTAAAATGGAAAATAGGGAATATACAAGAATAAAGAGATTAGATTAAACTCGTGTTCATTCTCGTGTCTCGTGCTCCTTCAATTAAAAGGAAACTATTTTTGCCTAAAATGAGCAAAAATACAAAATACTGATACATCAAAAAATCATCCCTTTCCCAATAAATAATGAAATAATTATTTTTTTGTTGAGACTTTCTTCTTTCTACATTTTGTGAAAAAACTGTCTCGTCATTACAATCCCCATTTACCATTTACCATTTACGATTTACGCGTAATTATTTTATAACGATCCTTTTCATCATGCAAATCACTTTTCCATAAAAAATGGAGGAAAAATCTCATATTGCACAGCAACAGAACCAGAAAAGAGCCAGGGTAAAAAAAACGTTTGGCACATTTCTTCATTTAATTTCACTTGTGAATTGTGAATGAAATGTGTAAAATAAGGTTCTCATTTTAAGGTATGAAAAAGGTATAATATCATCGTTTAAAAATTTAAACCGCTTATTATTCTTCATTTATTAAGACTCTGTCGCTCCTCGATGGTAATCTTCTTTATTCTTTATCATTAACGAGCATCTAAACTCTAAACATGTAATTTAAATTAATTTCCCTATAACAAATGAATCATGCTCTGCTAATTATAAGTGTATTAAGGAAGAAAATTGCTAATAGATAATGGATAATGGACAAAGATGCGACATTTCAATTTTAAAAAGGCAAATAAGCCTAAAGCTGCAATTGAACGATGAAAGATGAACGATGAATAATAATAATAATACTAAAGAACCTGAAGACAACTGTCAAGAGAAAAAAAAGCCTGACAATAATAATCTATTCCTAAATGCTAAACTCTAAACACGGAATATTGAATTAAGAGTTAAATGCTCAATTTAATAATAATAATAATACTAATAATATTAGTCGCTATACTTATAACTTTTAACATTAGGAAATAGGCAACAAGGATTAACACTAGCATTAGCATTATCATTATAATAATAATAATAATGATACGGATGACAAAGGAATGAAAATAATTACGCTTGTTGTCCCTTTTACTTAAACACTAAACACCTTTTCATTATTATCTATCAGGCTTTATGTTTTATTGTTATACAACGAGTTACAACAATCCAATCCAATCCAAGTGGCAGCAGAAAGCAAAACTAAGGCACAGTTTAGAGTTTAGACTTTAGAGCGCAGAGCTTAGATAGTGCAGTGTATTAGACAACAAGGGACAACAATAACAATAGATAAGAAAGATGATGAAGTATAGAAGAAAAAGAATGAAAAGCTATACTTTGTACATTGCACATTGTACATTGTACAGTTTGTAGTTTGTATCTGGTTGAGAGTCAAGAGTGTGTATCATGATGACTTTAGTCTAATTGTCTTGTGGTTTATTGTACAGGCTTCACCGTCAAATGTCAGCAGTCAGCAGTCAGTATTGTTCGCATGCTCGAGGAAAAAGAAGAAATCCACAAAGAGTCTCGAGTCTCCTGTCTCATGTATATTATATTATGATATTATATTATATTATTATTCCTGTTCCTTTGGACATTTTACACATGTACAATGTACAATCGTTTAACCTATACACTGTACATTGTACAGCTGCACATAGGTATTTTCCTCGGGTTTGTTATGAAACGGAAAAAAAAGATGTCCAAAGGAGATAGCTCAGTACAAAGTACAAAGTACAAAGTATTAATCCTTTCATCTCTCTTTTGATGCAAAATGACTTTGCAGTTTTGCACGTCACTGAATTTTGACTCATATGTAGTTTTGACAGTTCGTTTAGTATTATTCATATTTCATATGTAGATTCTGGATGCGGTATTATGAGGGTACTTTAATTTATTCTTGTATTCAGATGACTCACATTTTATTTCAAGTACGGTATTTATTACAAATGTCTTACTTTTCTCTCATCTGACTCAATTCAACTCTCAACTCCCTTGTGGGTTGTCGGTGAAATGAAATCGATAGCAGATGGAACAAAAGAATTTGGTTTAAATGCAGACAACATTTATTTTGTGGAGAAAGCTTCTTTTATATTATTTCAATCTTTATTCATTTTCAACCATGATATTTCATATCGTAGCCGCCCTTGCCTCAATCCTAATGTATTCACTATTGACTTATCAAACATGTCCTAAATATTTGTAGAAGTTGTCATTTGTATCTTTATTCAACATTGACACCGGGCACAGGAAAACCCGACAAATTTTGCTGGTATTGACAAGTAAAAAGTGACAAGTCATTCCAAAGTACAGAAAAAGTAAAACAAAGGGAAAACCGCCAGTTACAAATGTAATATTTTAGTTTGTGTTCATGGTTTCCATATATGTGAAAGAAAAAGAAGCATTTAGTTTTTATGAGTCTACAGAATACAGAAGATTATAGATTGTATAGATATAAATTATACACGCTGCAGTTCGTATCATATATCGCATATCGAATGCTTGTGAATGGTGAGTGCAGGTCATAAAAGAAAATACTATAAGATTGTATAAAGAGGGAAGAGGCTGTGGACTGTGGACTCTAGACTGTGGACATGCAGAGAAGGAAAAAGAAGAGAGAAAGAGAATGTGATTGATGTATGTACCACTCACCCACATCTGACTTAAAATGACAAGCTGTCGATGGAGAAGGCTGATATGAGAGAAAAATGAACAAGTTGGCGTACGCTGCCGTTTTTCATACACAACACACAACCGTTCACCAACAAAATACTTGTGTACATGTTTTGTTTATGATGCTGTAGTAGATTACACATTCATTTGTTTGTATGTATTATGTATGATTTTGTTTTACTTGTAACTTGTAATATTTGATATTTGTTACTTGTCACAGTTTCACAGGAAAAAAAGGCAAAACTGCAGATAAATGCAGTTTTTATTAGACGGATCGTAAAGACATAAATTATTGAGTTATGGTAAAGATGAGAACAAGTAGAAATTTAGATATTGTTTTGACAATTAAGCTCTTTCCGCCGGCTACAAAATCAAAACTCTAAACTCAAAGCTCAAAACTCAAAACCAATCGTCTGTATTTCTAACATTTGTCAATATTTAGTAAAAAAAGTAAAAAGTAAAAAGAAAACAGAGGAGAAATTGAAATTGATGGCGATGGTGCAAAATTAAAATGTTAACAACAAAACTAATGGCATCATGTTGCATTGATGACTTGTGCATTTTATAGCCAGAGGCTTGAGGCAGATCTGCCGAGAATTTACTGGCAATTCCCTCGGAAATTTGGTCATAATTAACTTTGTGTAATTTGTAATTTTATTAGCCAGGATGACTATATACAGCATGAATCATGAAACATGATGGGATTTGAAGAGAAAATTTGTAAATAGAATTGAGACTTTTAGCTCTTCAACTTTGACTTTGACTCTGACTCTGACTCCGGCTGAGAGCTGTGAGTTTCGCTTTGGCTTTGGCTTTGAGGTTTTTGCTGGGCTTTGAAGTGATTTTCCACTCCAACCCTTTTGAAACTTGAAAATTGAAAGATCAACTCGAGTTGATTAAGCTAATTGAATTAATTGAATGAAACTCTTTAATTTCTACACAAATTTGGGATCACAGTCTCACAAGCCAGTCTCGTGTGTTTTACCCATGTATTATGCATCTTTCATCTAACATCTAAAATCTAATCTGTGCATCTGTCGCCTGTCTTTTCAGCCCATAAAACATAAAACAAAAAGATGGAGATGGAGAAGAGGACACCACAAACCATAAGCCCTCATGTAATTGAAAATACATGTTTGAATAAAATAAACGTTTTTTTTTCTTCCTGTCGCCTTTTCTAACTGTGGACTGTGATCAATGATCCAACTGTATAAAGTATGAAGTTTGGACTTGCTCAAAAATTATAAAATTTAATTAATTTAATTTTTGGTTGTTTTTAAATACTTTAAGTTTTAAGTACTTTTGTTTCAAGTTTAGATGGAACAAAAGAGTATGTTGAATGTTGACTCTGTCCAAAACAACTGTATTTAATGTTTTAACGTAAATTACTCCCACGTTCTACGAAAGACCAAAGACACACTTTGGCTTTGGCTTTGACCTTTGACTTTGTCATCTGATGTCTTCTTAATTGAAAGTGTCCTTTTATTTTTTTGTGATGATTCATGTAATTAAAAATACAGTTGCAATAAATAAAGCGTGTAACACATGTTTTTATCTAAAAGATGAATGTGGATATCCAAAATCTACCATCATGTTTTTTTTCTTATTTCGTAATTTCCCACTGATTCTTAATCTGATTCTGAATCTCCGTCTGACAGACAAGAGGCAGATAGACTCTGGTGTAATTAATAGATGTTGTATCATGTATGAGCAATGCATTGTATATTCATAGTTTTTTCTTGCTGCATTTTGTTATTTTTCAGACTCACAAATACGATCAATTCCTCAACCCACAACCCACACTTTCATCTTGATGCATATGAGAATCTACGTCATTTTTATGTGAGTTTCCCTCCTCAATTCATTCATCTCAAATCTCAAGTCTAGAGCTTTTTCGTATAGTCGTGCCTACAAACTCCAAATTAAAAATTAAAAATGCTTTACCTTTATCTTTGTATCTTTTTACGTTTTCCGTAATAAAAATGTAAAACTTTGTACAAAGATCTACAATATACTTTACACAGTGCCCAATTTACAAGACACGGGACACACGATATTGTAAATCATATTTAATGTTTAATGCTTAATGTTTAAGCAAAGAGCCTCACCTTTCATAATTTTCTTTATACTCGGTATGACTTTCCCTTTCTTTTTCTTTTTCTTTGTTATGTTTTATTCTGTACGCTTTATTCTTTATGCTACATTCTACATTCTACATCGGGGTGGACTTTATGATAATATAGAGACATTCTGAAAATTTGACTGTTGACTGTTGAGCGGATGATTTATGATGATGGAGTTTTTGACGGTGGACTGTCGATGAGATACGAGCGGATGAAATGCGATGAGTGCTCAAGTCAATAGAAGACCAAGGGAATGGAAAGTGATACAATCACCAATGGAGAATGGAGAATGGAGAAGGTGGAACGTCCAATGTTCACTCATAATGTTAATGTATCTATACAGAATGCCGAAGTCGAATCCTTTGGCCTTTTGTAACTATTTATCATGGACAAATTTCCCTGTTTTGTCCTGTCGTTTCAAGTCAAGTTTTTCTACTTGGTGCTTGAGACTTGAGACTTGATAATCGATCGATATCCATAACAATAATTTTTCATGTAAACAAATAAAAAGTGTGTCCAGGAGGAGGAAACAAACTTGTTGTGGATAATAGATAATAGATAATGGATAAATGGATAAATGGAAATGGATAAGGTCCACGTGCCAAATCCATTCATATTCATATTCGTATTCGTATTATTGTATTTGTACTACTTGTTATTTCATTGTAAGTCGTGAATAATCTCTCATGTTTTTACACACATAAAATTTTACTACATAATCCTTCCATCCTCTATCAAAAATAGAAAAGATGGTTGGAAATCATCCAACAACAACAACAAGAATAATAGATTAAAAAGGAGGAAACCAAACCAAACCACACCATTTGAATCAATTGAATTTATCAATAAATTCCCTTTCAATTACGCATCACAATAGAAAGATAAATATTAAATATTATCATAATAATACAATGTCCAATGCAATCCAACTAAAGAACACAGAAGCATTTATATTTTTTCCATGGCCTTCATCCATAAAAAAGAAAGAAAGAAAGAAGAATGGGAAAACAAACAGGAGAAAATTAGCCTAGAGCTTCCGTTCTTCCCAAATCCCAGAGTCCAGAGTCCAGACTATAGAAAAAAAGGGGAAGCTAAAAAAGCTATAATATAGAAACTCCCATGTACCTTTTCACATAAAAACGACGGTTGCCAGTCATATTTTTCTCCTTTTCAATTTCTGCCAGAGAATCCACATTTCATTTTAATTTCCATGTTCCATGTTCCATTCTGTAGGTTCTGTAGTTTCTGTAGATTCTAGTCCCACTCAACTTAAATGAAATACAGAGAGCCACGTTCATTTTCCATTTCATCTTTTTCCTGAGCCAGGCCAGGCCACCCAATCTATTATTACTCACAAGGTGTTCAACTCTTAGTTTCCCTACTCCTCCGTACAATTAAGCGAGTGAGTGAGTAGTCAGGTAGAATGATGAACATGAGTATGATGATGATGATGATGATGATGATAGTAAATATAAATAATAATAGTGATAATAAATTCAAGACATGCTGGTGGTGGCTTCTCATTTTCCTTTTCCTCATCCTCACGTTCCCTTTCAACCATCCTTCATCTTTTTGTTTCTATTTTTCCTCCATCCTTCGTCCATCGTCTGCTGTTCTGCTTCCTCTCCCTATGATTTTTGATGAGTCCCTTTGGTTTGGTCCCTGTATAGACTTTTGTTTTTAGACTCTACTTTTTAGATAGACTGTGGACCTGCAGGGATCTCTCACATTTTATTTTAACTACCATTTTTTCCTCCACTAGACACTAGACTCTGAATACTGAATACTAGACACCCTACACAGAAGTTGGCTGTATTAATAGTATTCCCGGTCTTCAACTGCTTAGAATAATAACATCACTATAATAAAACACAGAAGATACAGGTAATATGTCATGTCTCAAAAATTAATATACAGCTATAACTTTTTTTTGTGTGGTTCTCTTCTTTTTGTTTTTTTTATCTGAGGTTTGTCTTTATCTTCCAGCTTGGACTTGGATTTGGATTTAGATTTAAATTCATATTCATATTCATTTTAATGTTCATATTTTGACTGCGTAACGGAAATGAGAGGACAGGACATGGAAATAATCATGAAAATAATTAAGAAGCAGAGTAGAGTAATTAGTGTTCGTACCACCTCGGATTCTCAGGGTTTGAAAGGAACGAGTAAAAAGTAACTGGTAACTGGTAAAACTAGGCCACCATCTTCGAGGTAGATTATATTATTAAACCAAACCACTACCGTTCTCACGTAGGCTATGAATTGGCGTGAAAAAATAATGTGAAACCAAAACCAGTCATCTGTATCCGCAGCCCAAACTCAAAATCAAAACCAAAACCAAAGCCAACGATCGTGTATGTAATATTTTTAGTTACTTAGTAAAGGCTAAATATAAAATACATAATATGATGACTATAGATTTTAGAGGAACATGGCTTTTAAAAATTTACGGTTCCATCAAGTTTCACGTTTTCCAGTTCAGTCCTATTAAACCATGTGCGTATAGTGTATAGTGCATAAAGCACAGTGTCTACAATCTACAGTATAAAATAACCGACGTACTGAGTACAAAATACAAAGAGTAGTAAAAAAAAGAACCCTTTCTTTTAAATGTCTTAATATTGGTTACTCGTCCCTTTTTTCAAAAGGAACAAATGTCTTCATTCTACAAACATGAGCGGAGATTAAGTCATTTTCTCCCTATTTCAAGTTTATTTGTTGTTTGTTGTGCTCATTGGCATTGGGATTGGAAGGGTCCATTTTTGACTCAAACTCAAACTTAAATTTTTCTATTCAAGTACCTTTTGTTATTATTATTATTATTATTATTATTATAGTTGTGTATATACACACTTGTGTAAGTTTGTAAACACACTCGACAATAAATATAAATATAAATAGCATCAAGATGAAGATGTGGATGTGAAATGTGGATGATCATGATACGATGATGATATGATTTTCCATTTTCCCTTTCTTCCTTGATTATGAGAGTCATCCTACAGTATTTTCTATATGAATAACTTGTGCATTGAGCATTGAGCATTGTGCATTGTGGAGCCTGCAGTAAAAGTACAAAAGTTTGTTGCTTTAAGGCTGGAATTGTCCAGGTGAGTCGGAGTTGGAGTTAGAGTCGGATCTATATGATGCGGAGCCGGAGAGTATTTATTTATATATTCATCATGATAACAACTTGATAAACTCACAAAGCACTTGTTCTCCGTCTCCGGTTATCTCTGACCACGGCTACGGCTACGGCCACAGCCACAGCCACATTCACGTACGCGATGAACAGTAATGGTAATAGAATTGTGCTCCAACGCGCTTACAAAGATAACTAAACTTTCTACATACAGAGGACTAAATGTGTACAAAAATGCTTTGTAAAGTATGCATAATGCATAATGTATCGTATAATGCAGAGGTAAGCAGAAGAGGAGAAAAGGAGAAGAGGAGAAGAGGAGATGAGGAAGGTGTAATTGTAATTGTAATGCATAGGATGGGAGATGGGATGAGGAGGAGTAGGACTCCAAAGGGAGTTTACAAGCAAACACACAGACAAACACAAAAATACACACACTACACGCATTTGTACCTTGGATATAAATATAAAGATATAAATATAAATGTACACGGAGAACGGAGCATGGAGAAGAGAGAGCGGAGACTGAGAAAGGTGTGTAATATTCACAAACGTGTGGTCTTCTCCTTCGTCTTTGGTGGGCATCTTGTGCCTTCGTGGGGGATCTCAGGCTACACACTACGGACTACAGAAAAACACATCACATCACCTCACGCATAAAAAAAGGCTCTCTCTCTCTCCAACTCTTTTCTATTCTCTGCACCTCCAGTCCAATCCAATCCAATCCTCTACTTTTCTTTTGGTCCTGAATCCTGAATCCAGGATCGAGGATTGAGGATCCTGGATGATGATGCTGATGATCCATCCTCAAATTTACTCATTTAAACTCGTGAAAGAAGTATCGTAAAAATGAGTTGTTGGGTTATTGTAGGGAACAGTTGCGTAGGTAGAAATTACAACTACACAACTGGGAGAGATGAATGCGAATGAAGAGGAAAAGAGAGAGAGAGAGAGAATCGACCGACTTTTCACTCTGAATAGGGAAAATATAGATGCATGAAAAGGACAGATATTATTAGAAACTGGTCTACTCTTCCTTCTTCCTTCTTCATTCCTCATTTAAATATGCATGCGTACAACTCACAACCTCCACAATACACGATACACCTGCACGAAATTGAGATGGAAATGAAAATCGCACTGCACTACCTTTTCATCTCATTTCATTTCCCAAACTGACTTTTGTGAGCCAGGCACTTTACCTTGAGGCACTTTGCACTGATACTGATATCACAATGTACAATGTGGTGAGTACGACAATAGAGAAAGAGTTTCGAGTCTTCAAAGAATATATATAAAATCTATACAGATATATGTGTATAAATTTTACCCAGCTCCGTTTTATTATTACCCTTGTTCGTTGTTCGTTGTACATTACACGCTAGACTGTAGACTGTAGATTCTAGATTATAACTCAATCTCCTTAACAATAAATAAATGTGTGTATGAAATTGGAGCAATTCAACTTGTGATATAATTGAAACATTGAATCTTCTCTGTTACACTCACTATTTTATTCATGTATACTATTCGGGTATGAATGTATGTAATTTTGTTAAAATTATGTAGATACAGAGTACAGAGTACCTTCAAGCTTGTACGTTGTTCATTTCAAAGTTGAATCAAATCTCAAATTTCAAAGCTGGAGGAGCAAGATTAAATAATTATCATTGAGGGTTTAAATGTTACCCAGATGTCAGAATTTCTTGCTGGAGAAATGTCAAAATGTGTGAATGACTGCTCTACTTTCGAGCATTCGAGCATTTGAGCATTCGAGTATTCGAGTAAATTTTGAAAATAATATGTATCTTAAAATACTGAATACATTTTACATCCTCATTTTACCCTTCTTTTCTATCTGTAGTTTAGTCTATTAGCAATGACTTGATAATCAATGTACAAAAAGGTACCTACATTTTTTTACATGTGCTTTGCATGAGCCTCATAAATATATTCCACATCCACATTCTACATCTATGAAGAATGAAGAATGAAGATACACGCAACTTGTCCGACGTACGACTTGTGGCTTTCCTCGACTTCATTTACCGTGGAACTGTGAAAAGTAGATATGTAATGAGGTCTGTATTCTGTATTCTGTATTGTGTATTGTGTAGTGTGTAAAAGACAAGTGAAAAAATGTTACATCTATTTATTTACCTGTTATACAATAACAACTAACAAAAGTCGTATAACATGATGAACTCTCACATTTTACATTTTACATACTCAGCCAGAGCTCAGCGTCTTGATCGTTTCATAAACTGCGACCAAACTATTTCTCATTAGCACTTGATTCTTTATGGTTTCACATCCATATGTATGTACAATGTACAATGTACAATGTACGGATTTTCCTCTCCATCTCCACTTGACTTCTTTCCTCTTCCCTCTTCATCTTGTGCCTTCAGTTTACAGTGTAAATTCTACATTCTACATGTGAGTTTTTCACCGAGCTCATTGAAACTTGTACAGTGGATTTGTGGCAGACACCAGAAGAAAGAAAGATGAAGAATGTAGAATGTAGAATGTAGAATTTAACCGTCCAAATCCAAATCCAACTCTACAATCACAATTATGATGTGTGTACCACTACCACTAGAAAAGCCCACAGTCTCCGCTCAACTGAACCAACTCAACAGAAAACAGACTCATCTCGCTCTCAACTCTCAACACTCAACACTCAACTTAACGGTAATTTGGTAATTTGTTGCTGTTGTCAGTACTGTTTCTTTCCTTGGCTTTGCTTTGCTTTACTTTTTCATGTAGGTACCTCAGTTTTAGTTTTGGTTTTGGTTTTGACTTTGGTTTTTGTTCCTACTGCTCTAATGCTCCGGTTTGGCGTGGTTTTGTTTTTCCACTGTGCTGTACTGTACTGTAGTGTGCTGTAGTGTGGTGATGCAGTATTTGGCAATTTGGCATTTATGTGGTGTCATACATCATAATTTCACATACATCCAAACTCCAAACTCCAAACTCCAAACATACATGCATTCATTCATCATGTCTTGAGTATTGAGGAAGTAACGTAATATTGTACATGATACATAATGCATAATGCACATAACTGCTCACTGCTCACTGCTCAACTTAACTTTTTACATCCCGCATTTATTTCCACAAGAAGGAGAAGGGAATGCAAAATATCAAGAATCAAGAATCAAAATGAAGATGATGAAAAGTACAAAGTGGAAAGAAGACAGCTATTAAATGTTACATATGAAATATGGACAATGTACAAAGTACAAAATACTTGTTAGTTGTTAGTTGTTAGACACGCCGATTCATTTTGATGTGCATGCTCAATCCTCAATCCTCAATGCTCAACGTTCATGTCAACGTCAATGTCAATGTCATATTTTTTACAGCCCTGTCTCTTGTTTATCCTGGCACTGGCAACACTTGTGAAAAAGCATCACACTACTTACTGTCATCGGCATCGGCTTACCATTTCCATTCACTTTGACTTGCCTTTGAATTTAGCACATAAAGTATCATGTCATCGTCGTCCTCATCGTAATCCTCTTGTATTTAGGTGAATTCACAATTCACACTGACCATCATCACCACAATATACAACATTTACTATGATTAGGTTACGGAACTAATACCGATTCGTCCAAAGTTGTATGCAGTTGAGAAGGAATTACAAAATTATGTACAGTTGACAACAAAGTAGATAATAATCTCATTATTGAAATTTTTGCACTTAATTTAAGACAATGACGATGACAAAGACAACCACAAGAACAGCTAGAACATTTATTTATTTACTTGTGAAATATATTTTATGTATTGTATGCATAACAAAAAATGAAGTGAATTGTGACTTGTGCTTGTTTTTTACTCGTGGGGTATTATCTCATTATCTATCTGTGATGTGGTGACGAGAATGTACAACTATTTTGTACACTCGTCATCATATACAGAAGCATTATTATTAGTATTATTATTATTATTCTGGTCATTGGATTGAATTGAGAATTCAGAGAAATAAATTCGAGTACCCATTTTTTGGAGGAAATTTGTCACCAAGTCTGTGAAAAAAACGTAGCGTATACCGTAAAGCGGTATATCCACTACCCGTGAAAAGCAGTTGCGAAAATTTCCTGTGAAATTTTCACAGGCTAAAAAATCCAGGGAATTTGGAAAAATTTCACGCCAAATTTCCCTGCTGTTTTCGCTTTGTAGTATCCAGTTTAAAATACTATAGCCACTGAATTTCATTTCACGGCAAAATTTCGCTAGCAAAAATTTCCC
>JABASP010002518.1:0-19557 GCA_019776565.1 Sminthurinus signatus | reverse complement strand
TGTTAGATATAAGCTTATCTTTTAGTTTTTTACTGCATACAAATCTGATAAAATCTCTCTACACACACAAAATGTTTCACTTAACATTCAAAACTCAAAATGTATTATAGATTCCATTTTATTCAGTTTTCCTTACCTTGAAAGATGAACTCTTACTGGATGGCATGGCTGGTGGCTGAAATAACCATTTAAAAAAATATAGGATGAATAAAATGTCATTATGAAACAACTCGTAATGTTCTACAGGTATTGAATACAGAATACTAAATACTGACTACTGAATTTAGAATACAGAGATGAACAAAATAAGTTTCCGTCATTCATCAATTTATTCATTCACTCATTCATTCAGTTTACATAATATTTTTATCTATACATTTGCATATCATAATATCTCTTATTTGTTATTTGATTTTCAATATATATCTGTTCAATATGGATGACTTCTTCCTCTCACACAAACACACATGCACGCACGCACGCATGCATGCAAATGAGAAATATTATAATCACACAATCACTTTTAGAATCTATAGACTATTCACTATTTCGTCTCCTGTTCCTCACATCTCATTTATATACATAATACATAATCCATAATTCATATTATGTATCTATACATTTTAAGCCCATCCACTTTTACAGCTAATTAAATAAGTTATTAGATCTATTACACATGTTTATTGCGTTACCCATTACCATTATACCAATTTCACATTACATACACGCACACACACTCAAACTTTTCACTTTTTTCTTACAGACGACGGAAGACGAAAGACGAAAGACAAAACAGTACTAAACACTAAAAGCTTTCGAATAATAATAGTAATAATAACGTAATTTAATTAGTATTTATGACACGTATTAGTATTTTATAATTTTAATGTATGGTACCTTTCCATCCACAAGTCTGACCATCATTGGCATTCGTTTGTTCAGGATATTTCTGTGAATCATAAAAAGAACATTCAATAATTAATTCCTTAATTAATTAATCAATTAATAAAACTTAATTTGTCATTCTCTGTCGAGCACTCGTCTTATCAAAGTAACTCTTAAACTATTAACATTGCACATTCACTCAATAATCATTACTCATCTTCAAACTTCAAAGACAAGTCTTAAAATCTTGAGAGTCACTCTCAAATCTCAAGTCCTCAAGTATTTAATTATGGAATGGAATGAAATGAGCCGTGTTCATGTATCGCATATTATTATTATACATTCAATTCATAATAATTAATAATATACATAAAACAAAGAGCAGAGAGAGAGAGAGAGAGATCTTATACAAATTCAATTGTATTAATTGTTACTACTTAATATTTATTTAGTATTTATGTCACAGCTCCAAGTCGACAAAGTCAGCAATCGACAATCAACAATTGACGTAGACCAGAAACCACAAAAGTTGAGAATACAGAATAATACATAGAATTTAAATTATATGTTAATTTGTGCTCTGTGTCAAATGTCACATTTAAAATGACCCATCAAAATCAGCTAAAAAATTTAAAAGGTCCATCAACATTCAACATTCAGTATTCAGCATTCAATGTTGCTTGTTGATGCAGAGGATGAATTTGCATCTTTGTGTTTGTGACCAAGTAACTTGGATTTTAAAATTCAGAACATGCTATCATAATATTTATTTTAACTCCTTCTTCATTTTCTTGTGCGAGAAGAAGAAGAATGGATGTTTGATGTTTGTTGTAGACTGTAGACATGTGCCTCAAAAAACTGAAAACTAATAGAGGAAGACGAGACAGGCACACGCACATAATGATGTAGATGAAGACACCAACGACAGGATCATAAAGAACCATCATGACATAAATTATTCAACAAGTTGAGCAAATCTTTCCCTAAATAATCATTATACAATTCTCAATGCTCAAGCTGTCTACATTCTTCATACATGTTACATGTTACACCTATGATTTTTAAAACATTTTAAATTTCAAAAAAAATGAGAGAGCTTTTACAGCGTATGCGTAAATATTAAATATACGCACTATTTTATACCTTCATACGTGTAAATAAGTATTATGTATATAAAATACATCTTACATTGTACACAGATTCAATTGTATTGTAAAATTGTAAAGAGGACGTTTAAAAGTAATTGAGTCTTAAACATATAATAATATCACATCATATCATAGCAGTCGAGAATAAAGAATAAAGTATAATGTAACAAAAGGATGAATGTGCGTTAAGAGTCGTAAGTTGTAATAATGTTAATGTAACAAAAGGAAACAACAATTTATGTCACGACCAAAGTATCTTTTGGCAAAAGTATTAGATAGATGAGAAAATTGCTCCAATTACCTTTACACAGTCAAATGAAAAAAAAGAGAGAGAACAGTCAAGAAAATAAGGCTGTACACTGTACACTTAACAGTCTAGAGTCTACAGTCTATAGTCAACAAATAGATAAATTCTGCACATAAAGCATACAGAATAATAATCATGTGTCATGTGTAATATGCAATGTCTAGTGTCTAATGTCTAGTATGTAGATTGTAGAGTTTAATGCATTATCCTGTCTTGAAAACCCTAATTTTTCCTTTCTTCATGAATGTTTAATTTCATTCACCAACTGACAAAATGGAGTATGTATTTAGCATTTAGCATTTTCTTGAAAGAAACTGTTGACAGTTGCTGTCCAAGTAAATGAGTATGTGCATGTGCTCTATAGGGTTTTCATGTTCTCATCTACATCTGCATCAAAATCATCATCATCATCATTGTCATCAGGATAAAGAAATGCGTGGATTGGAGTTTCGAGTTTTGAGTGTGAGACAATAATAATAAAGAACAATGTGATAGATTGAATTTAATTTAATTCAATTTCAATCCCCACTCGTCACATTGTAGAATAGTAGAATAGTGGAGATTTTGCAATCCATCGAATCAACACACAGTAAAAGTTGTACATTTTACATGTAGAAAATAGAAAAGATTAGTATTTAGAATTACATGTTAGATCATCATGTCGAATATATTATGCATTATATTATATTATGTATACAAAAGGCAAAAGGTAAAAAAAGAGATCTAGTTCAATGTTCAGTAGCAAACCTTTTCTCACACATAATCATGAATCATGACACAATAGCCAGTAGTTTAAATGCGTATGCATATAACTTATTCCTTTTTCTACAAATTAGAAGAAGGAGGTCTAATCTTCAAATGCATCAAAATTCAACACGAATAATAGATATATTATCTATATAATATATAATATATAGTAGCTAAATAAAATAGTTTGACTTTGTACCTCCAACTTAAAACATAATAGTTTTTTTTATCTGGGACATTACACAAGACACAAGAGACAAGAGCCATTCAAAAAAAACAAGATCAACTGTTTTGACCGAGACAATCGAATAATGATAATAATAAAATAATAATAATAAGAATACCATCTTTATATTTCATTCCCTCATGTGAATAGATAGAGAATAGAGAATACAGAATAGAGAATAGAGTACCATCAACAATAACAATCACAATCGCAATATCAACAGAACAGTTTCCTTTGTCTTCAAGTTAAGTTACTCCCGTCTCCTTCTTTCTTTTTCTATATATTTCATTCTTCTTTCTCTGTCTGTGGGTTTGCTGCTTGATTGTTGATGTTTCACTTCAAACTACAAATTGTACTCTGTACATACTACACACGATACATGGGCTTTGAATTTTGACTATCTACTATGTACTATGTACGACAGAAGACAGAATGGTGTTTTTATTCAACATCCATTTACTTGGTTATTTTAGTATGTATTTCTGTCCATTATCTACATAATCCACAAAACATTCTACTGTGGACTTGATGTGGATATATGGAACAAAAAAAGACAACAGTAAACAAAACAAAACCTTTGTCAAAATCATGTCATGTTTTTGTAATGAGAAAATAGTACTTGAACTTGTTGTCATTAAAACATTGTACATTTTATATTTTATCATTGGCTCAAGACTCAAGATTCAAGATTTAACATTCAAGGTTCAAAATTCAAGTTTAGTTATGGGTTTTTAACTTTTAAGGGGTAAAAACTTTCTTTCATTCTCATTACACTTTTTACTCATATTGTACTCCATTTTCCATTTTCCATATTCCATATTCCATAATATTACACAACTAACATTCGGAAACCAGAAAAGTTCCCATACTTCTATTTTCTATTTTAAGGTCAATATCAAAAGTATCTAGTATCTAGTGCAAAATAATTATAAAATAATTTCATTTCTTGGGTAAAAATGTGACCTGTATCCTATATTTTATAATGTACATTCAATATTATGGGAAAGAAGAAGGAAAGAAAGAAAGAAGAAGAAGGAGACGGTTGTCATTTGTCCATCCTTTCCTTTGTTATTAAATGTACGGGTCTCTTCCTGAGAAGAATGAATGAATGAATGACTACTGTCTTCTTCTTCTTTTTTCTTCGTCATCATCATGATGATAATCATCGTCGGCGGCGGCACAAATACAAAATACATACTTGTGTCTTGATTCTTGAGTTTTGAGTCTTGTGTTTGTGTATTTATGTATTATGCTTGTGAATCCTCCACCATTCACAACTCACAATTCACTGTTCAATGTGCACTTGCATACAAAATGCAGTTATGTTATGTACCACACATTTGTTCCTGATGTTGTACTCTGTTGTGTTGTGTTTAGTGTTTAGTTGTATAATGTATAGTGTATAGTGGTGTTTTTTAATGTGTGTCATTACTTTGAAGTTTGGAGAATGACTTGTCTTGCGTCTCAAGTCTCGAGAGCAGAGTCTAGAGACTAGAGTGTGGCATTTGGCATTGGATTTCCTTCAAAGGAAATTTAAAACGGACTCCTTGATTCTCTTTCTACACACATTACACATTATATGCATAATGTGATAGATAATCCAGCATATGTAACGCATATTTATTATTTATATTTTATATTTATATTCAAAGAACATGAAATATCAAATATAACATAACATAACACACTTTTTGTGTGTGTACAAGTTTGATGAAAACTTGAAGAAAAAAAGACAAGATTATTATTATTACTACTATTATTATTATTATATATGTGAAGAAAGGAAGGAGTGTAATGGAAAATATAGAAGCCATTGTCATTGTCTTGCTCATCCCATCATGTCATTATTCATTTATTTCCCTACTTACATATTACATGCATGTATACTGTATATAATATACTGTACACAGTAATATGAATTATACTGGTCTACACTCTACACATCGGCACAAACACAGACTCTCCATAACCATATATAATTGAATTTTCCCTGCATAATATGCATAATGGACAGAGGCACCAAAAATACTATTATGCAAAAATAATGAACGTCTTTTGCTCTCTCTCTCTCGCTCTTCACATTCCACATGCTCATGTCTCATGTTCATGATCATGATAGTTAAAAATAAATATAGAGGTAAAAAAGAGACTCACTTAGTTACGTGTACACCTCCAATAGAATTTTCCTGTTTGAAAAAAAAAAACACAAGAAGAGAATAATTAGAATTGATAGTATGAAAAATCAAAATAAACTTAAAAATATTTTGAAGGATTCTTTGACTAAAGTAAAAAAAATGATATTAAAAATGTAGATCATACCCCGGCCAAAGGACTGAATTTTCCTTTTTGAGATGAATTGAGGAAGATAGTTTGACCTTTGGAGTCGAAGCAGCGAAGGTAGCGGGAAACCTTCTTCCCAGTTGGCACACAAACTTCTCCCACGAGAACAAGAATTTCTCCGGGTTGAATAATTCGAGTTTTATCCGAAACTTTGTAATTATTATTACTATTATCATTATTACTACTACTATTGCAGTTCTTGTTTGTTATAATATTTGAGTCATTTATTACTCCTACTACACCTCCTAGTCCTCCTCCTCCTCCTCCTCCCATAAAGACATCACCATTATTAACCCCTCCTCCATTTAAACTGGTTCCGGATGTCATTGACTTTGTATCTGGTTTATACCCTTTGATGGGTTCCCGGACGAGGCAGGAGTCGGGGAACTTTCTGGATAAATCCGATACATTTTGAATACATGGGACTGACTTTCCATCTTCATTCAAAATTTCAAAATGGCCTTGGAATGAATGGGGTATGGAAAGTGTAGGACCGAATGGGACCACCCTGGAATTTTTGAATTTGACACATTGTGCTGCAATACTGAGTTGCTTCCCCGCCGAAGTGAGGAGGAGGTGTGAGACTAAAGATGGATTGGAAAAACTGGGTTGGCCAACATTTTGATATTGACCTCGAAGAACTTTTACAACGCATGGAAATCCAGCGGATTTTGATACTTCCCCTACAAAAATAAAAAAGAATAGAATAAAACAAAAAATGAAATAATAAAAAAACACTCAGCACATTCATGATTCATGAATAATCATCAATCATATTTCATATTTCATACATGATACGTTTTATACTTGATCCACCTTGAAATAATCTTTTAACTGTGTTTTTTCCTTTCTTTTCATTGATATAATACGTAATAATAAATAATAATCCTAGTAATAATTAATCATTAATCTTTACCTAAATAAGAACCCTCCTCAGACCACAGACATTGTGACAATAATTCCGAAATATCCGCTCGACTCCCCATTTGAGCTTACTGCTGATTTTTTTTAAGAGTCCCTCGATCATGTGATTTAAACTCGTCCGTCTTCCGTCTTCTTGTTCCCTTTCTTCTTCTTGGTCTACTACTTTTTGTCCTTATCATTTCTTTCGTGTCATCATCAACCATCCATTTCCACTGTCGTCGTCGTCGTCGTCTTCTTCTTCGCCTTCGCCTTGTACGTTGTAGTGGTCTTTTTCTTGGTCTTGTTCTTGTCTTCTTTTTCCTCTTTACATATGACTTGTACTACTCTGTTTTATTCGTCGTCAATGTTGTTGTCATCATTATCATATTTATATCATCATCTGCATAAATCCGCATCTAGTATCTCGTATCTAGTATCTAGTACTGCATCATCAGGAATCAAGAACGTTCATCCATCTCGTTACTCATCTGCAAGTCATTCAATAAGAAAAGGATGAAAAAAATGTCATCATCATTATATATAACACAAAACACAAAACACATGACACATGTTACACTATTATCATTATTAACCTAAACGATATATGCACATTACATTTATATTATATTTCCTCATCCACTTTCAACAAGCATTTCCTCTTTTCTTTAAACTACAAACTACTCAACACCCAACAATTGCAAATTCTTAAAATATGCATACATAAGAGTAAGCTGTAAATAAATTTCATGATTGTTTGATACCATGCCTTTGCAAAGGCAAACAGCCTTTAAATTTTAAATTAAATAGTGAATAGTCTTCATGTAAATATTTCTGTTTTCTGTTAAATGAATCACATCGGCTCATGTAAATTGTACATTGTACATTGTACAGTGTACAGATTTACAACAGAATAGAGAAACTATACAAAATACAAACGTTAACTAACGTGGTCTCTTCTTCATCTTTTTTTGTGTCACTTTACCTCTATCTTCTATCCTCTATCTAACTAAAAAATCCACAATCTAAAATCTTTGTACTTCCTACGCACAAATTGGCAAAATGATAATAATAAATAATAATTCATAAACGAGGTTGTCGGTAATATTTTTATTTTTATCATTTCATCTACCTCTTGATTCTTGATCCTACTTGTCTATTTAAAAGTCACATCCATTTCATACGCAATACATGGTAAATGGTAATACATTTCAAAAGCTTAGGCACATACAACAATACAACACACACACACGAATATAAAAAAGTAAAATAAAAATGTACAACAGCCTTAACATTTAAATTTACATTAACATTTGCATTTACATTTGTATTTGTATTTACAAGGATCTACAAAGTACAATCTACAATCTAAATATCTCCAAGACAAGATGAAACATGAACAGTAAAATGTGAAAAATGAATGTGGGATTCATTATTCATTCAACTCGTGTGTAGATGTACAAAAATAGCAAAATAAAAAAAAGGTTCATATTGATATTTTTAAATGGTAGTCAACACCTTCAGCCAGACAGAGACAGAATCAGAGACACACGCAGAATGATAAGGATAATTAGTAATTAACGTGACGGAAAAGCTAAGTAAATTATAATTGAGTGCAGCGCTATATGATCATTATAATTGCTCTCTGTTCGTTGTACGTTGTTCGTCGTCCCTAGTTCTTATTGTTAGTTTGTATATCCGTACGTAATACTCAATACTCTCTCTACTCTTTACTCTCTGTACACCAGAGACGGCACAATAGAAAAAGCAAAAGATTCTCTTCATTCTGTATGGGAAGAGAAGAAATGATAATAAATAATGCTCAAAAACGTTGTGTTCGCTTCTATACAAACAAACGACCTTCATTCTAATAATTCCTCCATTATCTTTCTTTCTAATTCCATGAACAGTCCACACTCACACTCAGACACTCACATGTACAAAAATAATACATCTACATTCTACATGTATATCTTTGTCTATCGTCCAATTTTCATTATCATTACTATTATTATTATTATTTCTTGTGGCACCTGCCCAATGCTCAATGCCCAAATGGCCAATGTCCACTGTAGATTCATTCCATCATGTTGTTCATGTTGAAAAGAAAAGATTATGTGTAAAACCATCCATTGAGTTGACCAAAAATCAAACAATGGTGAAAAAATATCATTGTGTTTTGTTACGACGTTGTATTATACATTAATAATTATTTATTACGTTACATTATCCATATCTAAATGTCTACATCTACATCTATTCTATAGCCTATATCTATATTTTATATGTAATATCTAACCACTCACAAGTCTATTACCAGTTTACCAGTTACGAGTATTTGTGATGTAAACTTTGTTATTATGTCCTATAACTCTTTTTTTTTATGATTTATAATTTATAATAATTCTACAAAGGATGAAATTGACCCTCAAAATTTAAAAATAGCGTCAAGTCCATACCACATACACACTTTGTACTTTGTACAGTATTACTGTACTCTGTATTGTGTACACTGTACATTTGGGGAGGATTCAGCTCATCTCATTCATTTATTTCATTATCCGTAGAGCACACAGCAACCACAACAAAATCCACTGTACGCTGCTCTGTACCACATGTGATGCAAAATGAAGAATGAAGAATGAAGAGAATTATTCTTGGCATATTTATCTGTTATCTGTGTAGAATGCAGAATGTAGAATTTACGAGTTTGAATGTGAATTGTGGATCCATCCATCTCATTTTCCCTCTTATTTTTCTCTGTTTTTTTCCCATCTTTAATGAAAAAAAAGTAGGAGCTATTTAGTCAGGCTTAGGAGTTAGGAGTTTGGAGTCAGCCCTTCTCATCCGTACATGGCCACAAGACCAAAAATGGCCTTTACTTTTTTTTTATCTCTCTTTATTTCTGGTTGGATTTTATATATATTATATATTGTACATACAATATAAAATAACATGATATAATTTGGTACGTGGATGAAACACACACATCAATACACACACACATTGTCTTTAATCCTAGGTATTTCTTTGTCCCTTAGCTGTGCCGAAAAGTCTATAGTATCTGTACAAGTTTAATATGTGTAGTATAAAAAATTGAGAAGATTTCATTCTTCTCCGTCTTATTCCTTATTCCTTATTCTTTGTTTTCCTGTTCCATCATCATATTGACTAGTGAATACTGAATGGTGAATGGTGAATGAAATTTTCCAGTACAATTAATTCCCTTTTTCGCCAATGCATCGCCGCTAGTCATATTCATATTCAATACTCAATAGTCAAGTCACATTTCTACATGTAGGTAAAAAAAATGGATAAGATGAGAGGAAAAAATCATGAACGTCTCACTACTTTTTCCCCTCAGTTTTATTCTAACAGTTTTTTGAATTAATGTTCATTGTACATACTTTGAACTTGACATTAGACATTACACATTAGAACTTGTACACGCATAAAAAATGTCCGTGTATTATGTTTATTTTTCATAATATGTCTACAATATACAATATACAATATATACTATGTACACTGTCATTTGTTCATAATTGTACAGTGTACAAAGTACTGAGAATGTTTTGTGTTTTGTGTTTTGTATTTTGTACCTTTATGTAAGAAGAGCATAGAGCATAGACCGAGTCATGATTGCAGAGCACATTCATCACATCCGGACACACTATGCACCATGTATGTAATATGTACAATGTACAACTGTATGTCTAATAGTAATAATAAAACTGAAATAATAATGATAATAATATGTACTAATGTAACACATGTGTGTACATAGTTGAATTGGAGGAGAGCAGCATTAGCAGTATTATGTATTATCAGCTAGAGAACCAAGTAAGAGTATTGCGTGTGTTGTTATTGTTGATGTTGATGTTGTTGTTGTACAATCTACAGTACAATGTACAATACAATGTACAATGTACAATGAATGTGAAATGTGTAATGTGAATGGGAATTGTCTAGGTCTTCAGTCTTCATGCAAGTTCAAATCTATAGTCAAATAAGTCAATGACATTTGGCAGGCTGGTTGTCTGTACTCTGTACATTGTACATAACATACTCTGTATTATGTACTCGGTATGTATCCACATGTGAGTGTGTGTGTGTGTGTGTGTTTGATTCTGATTCTGACTCTGATTCTCTGTTGAGGTTTAGAGTTTAGAATGTACAATGTACATATGCCGAGTACTGAGTACTGAACTAATGGAATGAACAGAACCAAACCGATGTAATCCACATAATATACATGTACAATGTACAGTGTACAGTGTACAGTGCACATTCACACACATGAATATAAAATACACACACAGGTATTACAATCATCATCATCATCATGTGAGAGAGATGCATTTACTCTCGCTCACTTCTTCTTCCTTTCTTCCTTGGGCAAAATTTGTAAGGAGAAGAAGAAGAAGATGATGAAAATATCTGTAATACACATAATACATATTACATATTATACAAGATTCACAACTCACAATTCACATAGCGAAAAATCCAAAACCAAACCAAACCAAACCAATCCGATTGTGCACATCTTTTTCTATCCATCCACAGTCCACAATCCACAACTATTCACTATTCAAAGAGATTCCAAATACCAAATACCAGATTTTTGCCATTCGACATATTACATGAACATTGTACATACATTTTGCCCGATGTGCCGCAAAGAACCACTTTTTTTTCTAAACTAACTTTGATTTCCCTGTTCCCCGTCCTCTGATAAAATTGTTAATGAAGGAACGGGGAAGATAACGTGAATCTGCCTTCTGCCTCAAAGGCCTTTATTTTTCTCTCTCTGTCTCTCTGTCTCTTGTAGATTAAGATTAAGTATATAAATCTTGGACTTGTACCTTGTACCTATGTGATGATATTTTGATATTTCACAGGGCAGGCTACACAATATACGAAATGTACAATTAATGAACACGTAATACTTGTGTGCAGCATGGAGCATGGGTCATCTTAACTCTCAACGTGTGAATATCTCGAATCTCAAATCTTGAATGTTCAATTCAGATTATGTATATTTGTAAAATCTTGCTCACTCAAATTATCGTGTATCATCAATAAAATCTATTCCGTTATCTATACATCAAATGTCAAATTGACTCTGTTCCATGAGCGTTGTTTTGTTCATTGGACATTAGACATTGGACATTTGATATGCATGTATTTTTAAATAAGGAAGATAATCCATACTTTATACTTACATCATACATCATTCTTTCCAGTTTGTTGCACCTTTTACTCTTGACTTTTTGTTAGTATTTGCGTCATTAGTCATTAGCATTAGCAGTAGTATTTAGTATTAACATTAGTATTTGAATAAGTATTATAAAACATTTCATTTCTCTGCCTCTTTTATTATTTTATTGTAGGTTGTAGGTACTATTGTCATAATTATTATTCCACCTGGTATCAAAATTCCCAATGAAATGGAATATGGAATGAATGAAAGGAATAATATAATATTGTACCAGTGCATAAATATTTGCATACTCCACGGTCCACGGTTGAGTGGATTTAAATGAAGAGACTCCATCCTCCATTCTCCATATAAAATACCCATACAAATACACAATACACACAACAAGCATCCGTAATATTGGGTTTGATGTAGTGGAAACATTAGCATTAGCATCAGTCCGATTAGATACAAAGGAAGAATCGAAGAATCAAGTATCAAACATCAAACAAAATATCAAAGGTTCATTCCAACTCTTTCATCATCATGAGCATCAGCATGATAATCATTCACAAGATTACACACTACACATTACATAAGATGTAAGATGAGAGTGAATGAGTAAAGCTAATCTATAATCGTAAGATCGTACGAGTACGAGTTTGAGTACGAGTGAGAATTCAAGCAGAAGAAAGTCAAAATCAAAGATAAAGATGAATGGGAACTCAGAACTCATCATGATGATCATGATGATTCAGGAGCAAACTTTTTTTTTCACATGTCGTAAAGTGGAATGAAAACTAGAGACTTAAGAGTTTAGACTCTGTAGAATGTGTATGTACAGAAATATTGTATTAGACATTAGGCATCCCATCACACATCACACATTACACACAAAAAATAGATTGAGACTTTCAACTCCTCTTCGACAATTGGATTTTGAAGGAGAAAAAACTTTTGACTCGGAAAAAGAATGGAATTTCCTGTGTGAATATTGTGTACATTGTACACTTTATTCATGTGTGTGTTCCAGCCATCACAGATTGCAAAAATCATTCACCAGGTCCATTTCATTATAAACTATACACAATACACTCAATGCTCAAAAAAATGGATAGTGACTACAGTGAGCACATACTGTATTTGATTTTTTATATATAGTTCCTGCAACTTGTTACACATCTCATTTCCAGTATGTTTCCACTTTTTTGACTCTAGAGTCTAGAGTTTGGAGCTATGAAGCATGAAGAATAATACAAGTACTGAATACGGAATACGGAATGTATCTGAAATCTGAGGCACATCCTAAATCCTAATACAATATCACTAAATAGCTGAATAATAATATTAGCTCCTACTCTAATATCTGTAATACCTAGCATTACTAATCGCAAAAACGTTCACACTCGATGGGATTCTCTTATTATTCTTTTCTATATATTATATTATAGTGTATTGTATTTTGTATTTTCTATTTTGTATTGCATGTCTTATAGCTTATAGCATATGTAACATATGACTCTGAAAATCTTAAACTGGAAACTCCAAGCTCAAAATGTAAAGCCTTTTCCAAAAAAGAAAAAAAATCTCTTTTTCTTTAACAATTTAATTTTTTTTTTTACTCAACTTGATTTTGATTTTGAAGAGGCTCATGAACTCTTTTAATGTAGAATGTAGATAATCCAACAACAAAATATATCACATCATGTCTATTTGCTATGTAATATTATGTAATTGTTATGATTACGACTGCCAGTGCAATTATGATGGTGGACTGTGTATATTATGTGAGGCTTATTAAATAATAAATGTGTACATGGATAATATGAAATGTGGAATTTGAGCTACTTTATCATTCCACAATAATAATAATAATTATTATTATTATGTCATTTATTAAGGCTTCTATTTTTTCTCTACTCATCTCAATAGTATAAAGTATAACCATCCTAAAATATCTCATGTCTCATAATATTATACGAAATACAAGTATGTATAGCAAAATCATCAACAATCAACATTGCTGTGCAAAACCAAAAACATGTTTCAACAATGGGATTTATGGATGGATGATTTTTTTTTGAGGATGATGAGGATGACGATGTAATTCTAAATGAAAGGGAATAAAAGATAAAAGAACTTGCTTATTATTTACAATTTACGAGTTACGATTACGATATATTGAACAAAATAGACCAAAGTCTGTCTGCTGTCTACAGTCTGTTTTCTATATTATATCTATTTTTCTGTACTCTGCACTCTTCATATTATGTATTACGGCATATGCTTCAAAAATTGGATTTTTCATAAATAACCTTCAACTCTTTAAAACCAACAATCAACAATGTAAAACGGCAAAAATTGAGTGCTGGTCAATATGTAATAACAATAACAATAATAAAATACAACATGACATAACATAACGTATTCAATTTTCAATGTTTTTGTACACATAATTTGGACGTTGGACATTGAACATTGAATGAGATTGGGTTGGTTGGATATTGAACGATGGACGAATGTCGAATGTATTGAAAATTGGCTATTGAGTATTGAGAATCGAGGATCGAGTATCGAGGCATATTTCCTTTTTTAATTCTGTTATTTGTCATTGGACGAGCCAATTGAAAAGGTAAACATCACACATAACATCATCTTGTATCTTGTACATTGCACATTTTCCATTGTACATCTAACAAAACAGCTACATTTTATCTTTCATGTTTACAAATTTCCAAATGACAAATACCAAATTACAAATTACACTAATGAATAACTTAAAGCTCAAACATGACGACGAGTACAAGGTGATGTAGGGCATCGATGAGAATTTACAATGTACACGAATGTGACGATAAACATGAATATTAATGACTATTTTTTATTTATTTTTTTACTGGTTACTGTTTATTTCTCTCCTAATTTATTTTAAAAAGCTGTTGTGCGTACATTTACTGTAATTTTTGTATTTTTTTGAAAGATGATTTTCAAAGTTACAAATTACATGCATCCGTGTTACACAAAACCTAATGCCTATATTAAATATTAAATAAACCTATAATAAATAGTAAATAATAGATAAACACACCAGCACTAGACACCAGATACTAGACACCAGCCATCAAATATTATTACACCTCATAATACAATTTTCTAATCCCCCAAACACGAATCAATTGAAAATTGAAACTAGTGAGTATGGAATATGGAATTGTATTTTGTATTGTATACTGTATTGAACTCTCATAAAAAACGTCAAGGTTTCATATCCCTTACATTTATAATTTACAGATAGATATACATATGATATATTTCACATTTTATACTTTATACACTATTCTTGAATCTTCTAGTCTATGTTTAAATATGAAATAGGAAGCAACTAAAGAAAGAAAGAAAGAAAGAATATTATTATGGAATATGAGCACTAGAAAGATTCGCCCATAAAATGGAATGTGAATTGCATTTTTAAATAGAAGAAGAGACGTAAAAATGCACTGACCATGAATTATAACTTGTATCTTATATACGTCTGTCTTATATTCTTATTATGTCTACTATATAAACTATAAACTATAATAATATATTATCTGTAAATATTCTACATAATATATTATAATATAGAATATATGCATTTATTTCAGATTTCAGAGTATGCTGATTCTACTTTAAATAGGTAGACCGTGGTAGTACTAATTTTGTTCTTATTTAATCCAGGCCAAGATTTGAATCTCACTCACATCACACCACACCACACTCATTTGCTTTACTTTAAGTCTCTTTACATTTTATTTTATAGCTTTGGTTGTTGGTTCTTCTTGTGTCTTAAGTCTTGTGTCTTGTGTTCTGCATTTATAGGAAGACACGAAATAAAAAAGAAAATGAATGAGGAAAACCTCTTGTAAATTTTACATGCATCTTGAATCTTGAGTCTTGAATCTAAAATATATAGAGTCGATAAAAACAAAAGACTGTACACTGTAAAAAATACACACAGAGCATTTTAAACATAGCATACCTCGTTTAAATGTTACACGACTGATGATGAAGGTGTATATAAAATATAGCATGATATATTATTACAGGTAGTGGTATTAAATATAGCAGTAGATTTAATATTTAAAAAATATCCAAAAAATTCATAATGATACCCTAATTTGTATATTATGTACACAGTCGTAATCCTGATCCTAAT
This sequence comes from Sminthurinus signatus, assembly GCA_019776565.1. NCBI lineage: Eukaryota > Metazoa > Arthropoda > Collembola > Symphypleona > Katiannidae > Sminthurinus > Sminthurinus signatus. The sequence goes on along the minus strand of JABASP010002518.1, from coordinate 3,606 downwards.
CCTAATAGTAATATTTCATATAATATACAAACAAGTTATTATTATTATTATTATTATCACCTTTTAAATTACGATATAATTATAAAATGTACAACAAATAAAAGACGGTGTATAAATAAAACTGCATGTAAAATGCATCCAATGTGATCCAATTTTTTTCACTGATTTTCATGTGGGAGGCATGAAAAATGTAAATAAGATGCACACGAGAAGTTTACACAAATAATTATCACCACTAACAAATAACGAGTCCAAATATCAGTATTGTGTGTAGATTGTAGATGTAGAATCTACACTGAAGATACTGTGCGCTGCACTTTTTGTCACAATTGAATGACTTTCTAGTTCTTCCTTCTGTCTCAATTCAGAAGTAGCAAGTAGTAAGTAGAGGGATTACACAAATAAACTTATTTGTAGGTTAGACATCTCAATCCTCATTTTAGTTTCAAAAGTACATATTTAGTATTTAGTGTATGTCCACAAAATACAAGTACAAAGTACAAAATACACATTTGTTTACACACAAAACACAACTATGCATAACAATATAAAAACTACAAACTACAAATAGCACAACCAATTAACACTACAACACTACTCATTTTTTCAACACATGGTTGTAACTTTTGTATTGTATATAAGTATTCTTTAACCTTTTCCTTGACTTGGTTTTTAATTCGTCTTTGGTTGTTATTTGTTATTCTTTAGTTTTTATTCTTCGCACAATTCCAACAGGTATAAATCTAACACACTTGAAAACTTGAGATTTTAGATTTTACACTTGAGACTTGGGACAGACAACCTCAGGACAAAACTTCAATCATCACAACCGTTGAACAGGACTGTTTACTGTTTACATCATCATATCATGTAGTCAAAAGTCAAATGTATGTAAAAACTACAGTCTACAGAATATATCATGCATTGAAGTATCATCTTTCTTTTTTTGCTCAATTTTTCTTTGTGTGTACGGAACTGACCGACCAAAAGCGAAATAACAAATACCAAATACCAAATACCAAATACATAATTACAAATACAAAATATGATTACAATTACACACAACACACAACCTGAATCCATGTTCAATGTTCATGCAGGAGTAAGTAGTAAGTAGTAGCTAGTATTTGCTCAATATACAATGTACACACAGCGTTATGAGTTTTAATAATATTATTAATGTTATGAAGGTCAGCATGAACTTGCAAGTCAAAATAATATAGGTTCGTATGTACAAATCTACATACTACATACACATGAATATTCTGCATATGACAGTGCAAATATCTATCAATGTTGAAAAAAATGGTAGCTCTACCTTCTGCCTTCTGTCTTCTATTTCCATGTACATAATTAAGACTTTTATGCCCTATGCACATTGACATTGTCATACATATTACATATATTATGGTCTGTACGGAGTACGGATTAAAAACTATGTAATATCTCTACAACATCTTTTGTCTATTATGCGAGTAAGTACACACTGAATAATTCGAATAATTTATTCCAAGTATGCGTGGGGAGGACTAAAAAAACAGAAGAAGAAGAAGAATCTGAAGAAGCAGTAGAACTGTAAAAAATGTATATTACATTATTATTATACAGTGCACAGGTCTTCTGTACAGTATATTGTAATAATGTTCCTGGTTTACTGCCCATTCGAATTCAAAAACCCTTGTGTCTTGGGTCTTGTGTGTATGAATATAGAATGTACATTGTACATATGTCATGTATTACAGAATAGAATATATTGTACAGCACAGAAGACTCGAGACTGGTGGAATAAAGAGTTAAAGTTGAAGTTAAATATTATATTTTTCGCACGATGTTGACTTTGCTCCTTCCGCTCACTTGAAAATAAAACGTTATTTTGTCTCTCTTTCTCTCTCTCTCTCTCTCTGTCTCTGTCTTTCTGCTTTAGTTCTGTTCTGTTTTGTACATCTTTGGCGTGCAAAAATCCCAACTCCTAACCTATACTTTTTCTAGAGGCCTCCCATATGTACAAAATACACTACATTATTTTATATTAGATTAGTATACATTAAATTACATGATATATTATATAGTTTATAGTTTATACTCTTGTCATAAGACTTAGTAAAGGCAAAAGGAACATCCACGCACTACATTTAGCTCAAGTCTCAAGTGAAATCTATTTACTATTCACTATTTACAGTGTGCAGTGTACACGGTATAGATTTACTGTATACACATACAGTACACAGTGTACAGTACAATTCACCCCCATTATCATCATCGCCATCGTCGTCTGAACTCATTGACGTTTTATTCATCGTTTCATTTGCCTAACTGTTGATTGATTCGTCTCACTCGACTTGTAGACCATACCAGATACCAGACCAGACCATACATTACGTCTCTCCATCTCTCCATCTATCGCTATCGCTATCTCTATCGCTGTCTTTTTTGTACACTGACAAATTTGTACACACTCTCAAATCTCAAACTACAAATACCCAGTACACAGCACATAGTACACACTGCACGCAACATGCAACATGGATGATGGATGGATAAATATAATACATTGTACATGCAGGTATTTGTGATTCGCAACTCTTTGTCAATTCACAATTCACAATCCCCAATCCACATCAGAGACTTGTAAATGCAAATCGTCTGTGCATCCGTCCTACTCACTACTCACTACTCACTCGCTATAAAATTATGATGATGAGTGAAAACTGTATATCCGTCTATATTTTACAATATAGAGCTGGTGCGTATTTATTATTTTTATTTACCTAGACTCACACATACTTTTATTATTATTAAGTGTTATATTACAAATTGTAAATAACTAGACTAGTATTGTAAATTGTAAATTGTATAGATTGGAGATATTAGATTAGTCGTATAAAAATTGACCCGCGTTCCTTTCCCTTAAAATCTCGTAGAAAATAACTTGATAATATAATGGACAGATAGATATAACATACGACGCATACCTGCACTCTATCATCTATCTATAATAAATAAATGATCATGATCATGTGTGCAAAATTTGTTTAATCCGCACTAAAAGTTTATGCAAATCCTTAGTGTGGTAATGTAGAGGTATTAACCATTAGCCATTATACATGAGACAACAAGCAGAGCAGAGAACATGAGATAAATATGAGGGAATCTAGAACCTTTGTAGAGGGAAAAGGTAAAATGTAAAATGTAAATAAATACTAAATACATTCGACATTCGACACATCCATCTGAAATCTATAGAATGGAAAATCTACATGTAGGAAAAATTGGTAAACAAGTACAAAATACAAAATACTTGTAGTGTAAATTGTAAATAAACCTGTGCTCTTTCTCAAACTGTCTCACAAGTCTCAGAGATTCAGATTCAGATTCAGCTTCAGTTTCAGTCCCTGTCTCTTTTTTTCATCTCTCTCTCCTCATCAATGCACTCATTTGATTTATGATAATGATTCTTGCATGGAAGCCTCACATCCACCTACTTTTAAATCGGTAATTAATCCAACAACTTTTAATCTGCACAACATGAACATTGAACATGAATACTGAACACTGAATACTGAATACACATAAACTAAAGATATATAAACATCTTCAAAACCTATT
>JABASP010002517.1:0-19560 GCA_019776565.1 Sminthurinus signatus | reverse complement strand
AAATTTTCAAAACTCTCAAAAGTATATCTTCCTATTTTTTCCCCTTGAATCCATATTTTTACATCAACAAGAAGCTGAAAGACTGAAAAGTATATCATTGCTTTTTACAATACTTTTTGAATCCCTTAAGAATCTTTTCGGATAGAAATACTTTATTTTAATACCATAAGTAATAAAATATATCATATATTATTTTGTATGTAAACTTATATGATCAAAATTCCTCAGTATACAATCAAACGGAGAACTAAACTGTTTTTCAAAAATACAATAATATTATTATTATTATGACTGAAGTGTAATCGAATTACCTTTGATTAAAGTAAATATGTTATTGTTATTTGATAGTATTATGTGGTTTATAACGATCAAGTATAGCAGAGGTACATTTTGAAATTCATAACATAAATTGCAAATATTTTTTGGTAAAAACATAACCTGTGGCTATCCATTTGAATCTTTGTATACACAAACACACACGCAACATTACGTACATGGAATTATATCATCAGTACATTGTAGTTATGTTCACTTATCATCATCTCATGTCTCATCCTTCATCATATTCGTATGTGATGTGTCCAATTTGAAATCACCCAGAAGTGTTTTTCTTCTCTCTCTTTTGTTTCTTTTAAAGTAAAAAATCCTTCTTTTTTTTACCTTTTATAATTTCAAAAAAATAAAAAATATTGTAGAATGCTCCCAATCTCTATTGTATGTATGTACACATAATTTAATTCTATAAAACTGATAACGTACAGTAATATTATAATAGAGGTAATAGATTATATATTTTTGTTAAGACACTGACACAACACACAAAAGCTTAACAAGAATAAAACAAGAGAGATGAAGATCATGAAAAGATTAAAAGAAAATGAGAGGAATGAAGAATGAACCCATAATATTACGGTTTTGTACTTTTGAGGAAATAATAATAATATATCAAATCAACAAAAGATCTAGTGTATGATATGAAACATGAGTGTTGTACTCACCGTATTATATGACTTTAATTGACCTCCAGTGTCTTTTTGGTTGACATGTCTTGTTTTTTATATGTTCATCTTCATTTTTTTTGGAGCTCCGTGATGTGTTGTTGTTACAAGTTACAACTATATAGCCAAAGTTGTAGTGGGTAGAAGATTTACTTTTTACTTTAAAAGAAATGTAATAACTCATCATCAACTTATTTTATTTGACTTATTGTACTTAGTTGGTATTATTTCATTTCTTGTTGATTTGTAAGCAATTTACAACCATTTAGAGCACGAAATTTCAATTGCTATCAAAAATTAATGTCCAAGACTAAATAATAAATTGTTCCATATCACCGCCCTTCTACTTTATTTATTATGTAATATATTTTATTTACAAATATGTAAAAACTTACAATAATTATAAATTATGAATAATATTTTCTCTCCCCGTGATCTTTGTTTTGATAGCTTTTGATTTTTGATGTTTCGTGATTTTTGTTTTGATAGCTTTTGATTTTTGATGTTAGAGTTGCAGTGTGTTTACTTTTTTAAAGTTTATAGAGTATAGAGTCCAAATTTCTCCTTTTTTGAACAAATCACGATCACAATTTAATATATGTATCACATATCACATTTAATCACTTGAATAATATAATGCACTACATAGTGTGTTTTGTGTATATTTTATATTTACTAGTTACTAATAACTTTTTATTTAAATTAAAGAAATTAACCTGAAAAAATCATGAAAACTGAATATTTCGCTTCCTTTCAACTCTGCCCATCGAATTTCTCTCTCTATGCACACATTTATAGTTTGTAGAAAAAAAAGTTGCGTTTTTATTATTATTATACCTAATTTGATTTAATTATTATTAACCAACTAGTCTACAATCGAAAATAAATATTCGACAATATAATGGAAAAGAACAACTGTACAATATGAAAATGCATGATACACTACGAGACTCATTCATAGGGAATAGGGAAACTGCAAACTATAATATATATAAACGTCAAACAACTGCTCAGCAAATAGACATAATATATTCAATGAATATTTGCGACAATTGACATGAAATAAAATTAGCAATTTAATCACCCATGTTTCTCATGTCAAAAGTAGAGACAGGAGCCAATACATGAAATAAAAATAATCATAACAATAAGAAAATGCACTGCCAAACAAAAAACAAATCCATTTCATCAAAAGAACATGAGCAAAGTGTACTACTTATTTAAAATGGAAAGGAATGAAAAATGAAAACACATGGCACGATGCACGATATACATAATATATTATATTCCAATTTCCCTTCATTTCATCTCATAAAAATCAGGTTAATTTCATTAAAGACATATTATATCAGTAATTCCGATCATGAAATAAATATATCCTTATGGGGGGTAAAATACATAGCACAAAAGTAATGTAGAAGAAAAACGTGTGCTACAGGATACATGAAGTGGTTTTTGATGCTTCTCGTTTTCTTAAGAATACATCCATTCACATAATAATATAATCTACATAATGTATGTAATGTTTACTTACATAAGCATGCACTTTAAGAATTCAGTGAAATCAAAAGGAAATGTAATTATGTATATATACATGCATAATAATATGTATTATATCATTTATTATTATTACCACAGTTAAAGTATATCAGTAGGTAGGTATGATGCATTTTATTTTACTTGAAACCTCTGAACCTGAAATCATTCAATCAATCTGGATTGTCTCACTCGCTCTTTCGATTAGAGATTAGAGAGTCTTGAAACTTGAAAGATTTGAACTATTGTACAGTCTCAAAGATCGATGATCGGCTACTTTTTGTTTGTGTATTGTATTTATATTATTTGACGTAGAGTAATATTTATGTAGAATGTAAGTATAATGTATAGTGTAGAGAGAGGTACAAAAAAAACTAATGCCTTTGAGTTTGAGTAGCAAACTCTATACTGCACACTGCAATTAATCAATTAGATGATTCCCAACAAGATTTTCAACGTCGACTGAATGTAAAAACAACATGTGGTGAAAAAATAGACAAACGAAAGACACAACTCGTTCATTCATTTATTTAATTTGAGAATAAGTAATTGACACTCCTTCAGAAGCGAAATCCTGTAACTTCTTTTTTTTGTCTATTTTCTCTCTGTCTTTGTCACACACTTCATTTCCATAATAAAAAGATCGTGGACACATTGGTATAAGAAGAGAAATAGGAAAACATACTCAAGAATACATACTATATGATGACGATGATGCGAGATGGGAGATGAAAAGTTGTACTAATAAAATCTCAGATGAAAATACACAGCTATATAGGCACATGATTTTCTATTATCACATATTATCTATGTGAATTACTGAAAATTACATAAAGACCATAAAGAATAGATTTTTTTTTGTTACACATAGGAGAGTGGCGAGTTTTCCGAGACTGTTTCAAAGACATTTAATAAAACCGGTGTACATAACAGTACATATCTATAAATTACATACCAATATGCAGCTCTGTGCATATTTTTAGCATTTTGTGCTTCATATTTCATGCATGTATGTATTTATGAAGCTCTCTCCCTCTAATTCACTCGAATTGAATTCAATAATTTGTAATTATTCGTACATTAACGCCAGATGTTAATAAACTTTCATCTGATATTCATTCTCAACATTCAACATCCCACACTACCAGGTATACAATAATATACAGTATACATGTAAAATCAACTATGTATTTAGAGTATGAAATAAAAACGCATGCATGCAGTATGTATTACATGTATTGAATACTATCCATGCATTCGAATTTTGTTTTTTTTTCTTTTCCTTTCTTTTATCAAATATTATCAGAAGAGTTAATAATGCAAGAATGTTAAATGGATGCATAAAAAATTCACAGTGCATTTGTATCTATACGCACAACTATAGACATATGTATTATAAATGTTGTACATTCTTTTATTTCACTATACATATATAATGTGAAGATACAGAATACCCATATAAATTCAAAGAATTACATACATAGAAAAATTGCACATGCAGAGAGACACACAGAAAGAGATGAACTGTTTGAAGTTGAAGACTGTATGAAGAGTCTTTATGAAAAAAAAAGAATACGACAGCTATAAGATCATAAAATAAAAGTCGTTCAAAAACTCGTTTCTTGTTTTCACTCCGGACATACACATTACATTACATTACACTACACACATGCGACCAGATTACGCGTTTATGTATATATGGCATATCACACAAATCACAAATCATGGATCCAATGTAAATATACTGTACCAAATTACAAATGAAAAATCATAGCAGCCATATTATGGAATAAATATATTATGCAGACAATGTATAAGAATCTACATTCTGCATCTATGCAATATACAATGTATAGAGTATAGATTATAGGTGTTATACAATGTACACCTTATGCGTTTTTGGCAGTAGGTAAAACTTTTTGTGCTGTAATACAGATCCATATTTTATTCACACACACAAGTATACGTAGAATGTATACATTCATCCATAAATTAACACTCCTGTCCCAATCCACATCATGCCACATCAAGTAAATTTGTGTATATATTTGTTATTTATATCCCTTAGGTATTGCATTGGATGTATCTGTAATCTAAAAAGAACATGGAATTTAGAAGGAATTTTCATGTAATTGAAAACGGTGTAATAAAAATAATTAATATATTTTATATTTCTCTGGCAGACATGTGATATGCATTAAAAGGTTCTCCGATTACATATTATATTTGTATCTACGTGTATGAAGAAGTTTTTTTGATCATCTTCAATCTTCATAATTCAATTTACTATTAACTGTTTACTAGAATAGGGTGGAATTATCATGAGGAATTTGCTATAAATTAATATTTCATTTGATTTTATTGTACATTTCCACTCAAAACTCAAAAGGTTTTTTAGTATATTACTACACACAAAGAGATATTTTACTGTTGATCATTTGACACTTACCTCACCTCAGAGTTTATCTCACAAAAAAATGTTGAGTAAAAAAGGTGTATAACATTCCAATAAACGTTCACAAATATTCTCAATTCTCAAGGCATCAAGATATACGCAGCATATCTACAATCTACAAAATATTATGAAGAAGAAAAGCTTATCTTTTGTTTATGTGCATATTTCACTCTCACAACACATGTCCAATGTATATGTATTTTACGTATATGTACTTGCAGCATGAATACGGTATACAGTTTATAAAAATCATAGAAATAATGTTTCCATCAAAGATTTGAGAATTTCAATTTCTTCAATTTTTGATATTTTCCACATCAAAGTTATTGAGAGTCGTCATCATCATCTTCATCCTATCTTACATGTAATAATATCGTAATAACCATTTGTTCTTTTCACCTTTTGTCTCTCTCTTCTCTTTTTTCTGTCATTCTGTCTGTTCTCTGTTCATTTTGAAAACTCCAAATTCCAAATGGTGCTTAAGTGTACAAAGAACATAAATGTAAGCGTAAACTATCTTTACGCCCTGTATCGTGTATCATCAAATTTTTGCATTCTTCATTCGTTACACATATGTATAGATAAATATGAGACTTATTTTGCATGAAAGGACTCAAGAACTATAGGTATACATATTAAAATCAAACTATTACCATATGTATACTGTATACCACACAAGCACAAGGAAAAAGTATAATAATATTATAAAATAGTATTATGAGTACATAAAGTATAATTTTGTCATATGACAAAACAATTTTTTTCTGTGCCATTAATGTGTGTACTTTTTTATTTTATTTTATTTCATTTTATTTTATTCCCTTTGAGTTTGGCTGACTTTTGACATTTTCCATCGAAAGTGAGTTGACCGTTTGACGTTTGACGTTAATGCCTTACATTTTGTATACATTGTACAATATTGTATTTAAGTCATGTATGCATAATAGCGTACATCTCAGGAATAAGAGTCTTCACATCTTTTGTTTCTATGACCCTCTTCCACGTCCAATCTTAAGAGCAGTATAAGTAGTATTTATGATTTAGGATAAAGTGTGTGAATGTGTATTTACTTTTATATATATGTGTGTGTGTCTCTGTGTGTGCGTGTATATGAGTGTTTATCACCTTTTTGTATGAAAAAAAGAAGATGAAATGTAGAAAATTGTTATGAAGAAGAAGAAGAAGAAGAAGAAAAAAGACGAAAAGTGTAAGTCTGAAGTGTCCTTGTGGCAATCTAATAAATGGCAACAATATAATAATGACAGAGAGACGATGTAATACAATGAAATGTAAGGAGAGTGAAGTGAATTTTTTTTTATCAGACTTTGTTGATTGAGCAGGATTCAGAATATGTGTAATACACGTACAGATTGTACATTGTACAATGGGCATACATGCAAGTCTACTCGGATACTCGCAATACCCACACAATTCGAAATCCTCTAGTCAATAGTCAACATTTATCCATAAATATTATCATGTGTTTTCTTCATACATTCTTCGTTCTTCTTTTCTTCTTTTCTGAATGAATGGATGAATGGATAATGGATGTATGAGATGAACGAGTAAAAAATATGTACTCTTTTTTACATCAGTGACTTTACTCTCTTTCTATTTTCCTCTGTGTAGACTTCAAGTCACCAAATGAAAATGCAAAAATATCTGTAAGTGCAATACTTTTTTTTGCTCATTGTAAGTTCACATCTTGTAAGCATAATATATGTAACATGTAATGGGATTATCATGATAATATGCGTACTTCTTAGTCTTCTTATGTTCAATGTTCAATCTAATAAGATAGACATGCATTATTTTGTTTTGTTTTGTCTTGAAATTTGATATGCATATGTAACATGGAACAATAATCATTCAAGATTACGTTCATATATATTTGAATTTGTGGATTGTGGATGATAATGCCCAACAGATGAAACAAAAGAGATGACAATTATTATTATGATTATGATTATTATTGCTTCAACTGTATGTTTTAAGTACAAAATTTATATAATATCAACTTTTATGCAAATGATGATTGTCTGGTTGCTGTTTGCTGGTTGGCAGACATTAAAACAACAACATAACATACATAACTCGGACATTGTCTTAATCTTCTAATTTGTAACTTTTTAGTGTTATGTCTTGTACCACTAATTCCCAAAAGATACAAAAACAAAAAACAAATGACTCAAGTTTTGCGTCAAGTGTGTTCACAATAATAATAATAATAATCAAAATGATAATACGAGTCAAGATTAAAATAAATAGACAAATGGTCAAGAAAGAAAACTTGGAATCTTCTTATCATTATCTTAACACCTAGAACCTAAATAGATATACATTTTATCTATAGATAAAAAATGAATTCCTTATTGGATACCTAAGTGCACTTATAAACTCTGTACATTCTGCGTGTACACTGTATTAATTTATATTATACTCTTATACTCAGTGTATCTAGTATCTAGTGTCTACTGTCTAGTATCTAAAGATTCTAGGTATAAGATATTAAAGAGTTCCCTTTCCCTCTACTTGTTCTTCTTTTACTTCTACTTGTACCCACAATTGGTATTACTATGTTTTGATGATTATTATTATGACTACATCAACATATTGACTACATGTACTATTTACTTTACGTAAAAGCAATTTAAAAAAAAGACATCTCAGGAAGAGACACAAGACTAAAGTGAGCCTTTATTACTCACTTTGTTTTATTTTCATATTCACCTGTTATTTTAAACGGCCTACACCTATATAATATAGGCTATATGCACTACAACTACACATAATATATATACCAATATGCAATGTTTAAAAAACTTTAGAGCATACGGCAATCTCCAATTTGACTGATGATGTTCATCATTAGCCTGTATTTCAAAAGTATGTATATATTGTGTTTATATGTCTTGTGCTGTACTGTACATAACTTGTTGTTTGAGAAGATGACATTTCAGATGTGTCACTTTATTGTCCACCTTACTTGAAATATGCACATCCATTATTGTTTCTTCTTTTCACCTTTGTATTATGTATGTTGCTTGAACACATGTATAAATAATGTGTACATACACAATACACATCCTACATCATGCTACATGTTACATGATGAATCGCACACGATGTATGTACGTTGTACATGTATAAATAAATAAATAATCTTCTCATTAGAATACATGTGTTCATTAGACAGGAGACATGAGACTAATCGGGAAGTGTAATATTATTGTATCACAGTTTTGAAAGATTTGATCTGGAAATACCTATATGAACATTGAGTAAAAATGATTGAATGAAAATGAGATTGAGGAACTATAAACTATAATAAAGCATATGTAATCTGTAATCTTATAAAAAAGGAAGGAAAGTACTTGTACATTGTACCATACATTGTACATTCAACGCTCAAAACTCAAAACGCAAACCCTCTCATTATATATATTTATATTAGTGCAACGTGAGAAAGGAGGATCTGGAGTGAATTATAGATCTATACATGTGTGATGAAATGAGGGTCTATGAAGTTAATTTAAAATGTGCTATTACTATTACTATTGTTGTTGTTTTGATTTTCCTCTTCAATTTTAAATCTCTTTACTCTTTTACTTTTTAGTATGTCCATTTATACACACAATGTTTGCATTTAATATTTTTCCGTACAACATAATATTATCTCTGTTTGCTGTTTGTATGTATACAGTATACACATATCATTATATTATACAATAGTATAACTTTTTTTCCCTGTCTCTCTCTCTCTTAACTTTTTCTGCTTGTCATTTTCCCTCTTTTCCCTTTGTTATTTAAAAAAGCACTAGTGTTCGTAATAAAAGAGGAACAAGAATTTAAGAGTAGGAAAGAAAAAAAGGGAAGCAACTTACTCATGTGCTTCTTTTTTTAAGTCTTGTACACATGTGATAATCAAAATTGCATATCACACAATACCTCTATAATATACTCTATACATTCAACAAAACGACTAGTTACTAGTTTAAGTTTTATACTGTTGTGCAAAAATGACGAGAGCTATTAGATCGTATCGGAAGAAAAAAAACATGTGTCTGATGTTTGTTCTTCGGACTTTAACATAACAAATAGTTTTATTCACATACATGAGCATTGAACATTGAACATGTTATATTATGTATTATGTGTGTAAGTAACGTAATAATATTTTACGAGAGAATTTTCTCAATGTACTCTCATCGTCAATCGTCAGTTTTTCTCCCTTTATAAATGTGAATTCCTGTATTATGTATAATATGTATTAACTTGAAGACAGTTTAGTATGAGTATTACATATTTATACAGTATGTAGTTTTTCTTTTCTTCTTTATGATGGCTGATGGTTGAGGGTACACACAGTACACAGTCTGTTTACTGTTTACTACAAATAGTCCACACAGTCAGCTGACTAGTAAAAAAATGGCAAATTTTTCTATGAATGGAAACTGAATAAACGGTCATCATTAATATAATATGCTTTTACAAGTAAAAAATAAAAAGTAAAGGTAGGTACCTATTACCCATACGCAATGAGGAATGAGGAATGAGTTTAAGTTTTGAGTTTCGTCTACGATTCTTTTTACATGTATAGTTGAACTTTATACGTGAGGAATTTGCTATTCGCACGATAAATAAAAATAATAACACATGATATTTGTTTATCCGTGTCTGTGTGTCAGTTTTATTGGTATGAAGTAACTCGGACGCTTTTTGAGCGTCAAGAGTTGTGAGTAGTGAGTACAAAGTGGAAATATAGTTTAATGTCCACATGTATTTGAATAGGTACTTGTATTTATATTTGTATATTTGTGCAAGAGTGATATTGTCATTGTGTGTATTGGTGCTGTTGACTAGAGAGACTAGAGACTACAGACTTGAGGTATAATTTAGTTGGAATCAGACACGAATAACAGTTTCATTCTTTGAGATGAATGCATAATTTTACGTCCCATTACTGCAGATTTGGTGTCAAAGTGGAACTTACTTTTACACCTCATGATTCATGATGAATCTCAAATTGTTGTACATTGTACATTTTACTCTCCGTCTACATTGTTTGAATTTTGGATTCTATTTTTTCCTTATACAACTCTCTTGGTGAACGCTTTACTCTGTATTATTTACTATTTACACCCATTCTGTATACATAAATACGCAAAACGCAAAGTATCAAAACAATCATAAGAATATATGCATACAGGAAAACAAAACACATGGAAAAGTGTAGTCTCATGTTTGTGCGTACCTAAACTCTAAACTCATGTAAATATGAATAAATTTTTCAGTGTGTTTTGTTTTGTTCTGGTAATGATACGGTCAAAAAAAGATTATGAACAGATACTTAAAATAGATAGGTAACTCATGTATAAAAAAGAAGACACACACACATGCACTTTTCAATTTTCAATGATATTCCGACGTGTCAGTAATGGCATTAAGACAGATGTTTTTTTGCCATCTTCATCTTCATTTTTCGTTTTATACTCGCAACTCGCACTCTGCACTCTACACTCTACACATTCTTTTGTTTATGTTGTCGTGGTCATTTGTCGTATTTTTTTCCATTTCATTTTACACTTTGTAGTTAGTAGCCATCATCAACGAGTTTTGGAATTTATAGAGTTCATTGATTCAGTCATCATTAGTACCATTCTCAGTTCTCATGTGTATTGAGTATTGAGTATTGAAAAGTGGTCAATGGTCAATGAAATGTGTAATGTGTGTATGCGGTATGAGGATTCCAAATTCAAAGTGTAAAGTGCATGCTGCATACTGCACACATGCACTCATGTTTTTTACTTGTAACTTGTAAGAAAGGGGAAAAAAATATTCAACATTGTTTGTATAAAGGAATCGTAATACAATAATAATAATAAGACTAATAGTAATAAGTTTATATTACGTTCATGTAATGTAAAGTGTAATAGTAATAATAATGATAATAATGCTTCAGTTGTGCTTGGCAGCTGTGGCTATTGTTTTGGTGGTCATTTGAAGTTTTTCATCTTCTTGTTTTTTTTCTGCTGTCATTTCTGTCGTTAGTGTTTAGTGCTGGGTCGTCAATATAGCTTACTTTGTACTTTGTACGACAGTTTTGTCATACTTTATACTGTTGTTGATGTGGATGTTTCACTATATTCAGGAGTCAGGACAGAGGACAGAGTAAATAAGTAAAGAACATTGAAGATTTTGAGTGCTACCCCTTTTGATTCTTCTTCTTCTTCTTTACCCCCTTTTTGCCACCGTCTCCTCAACATTCAACATTCAAAACTCAATGGTAGACAGTGCGAATGTTATACATAAAAAAATATATGATACTGTATCAGTATTGATACTGTAAAGGTTCAGAGTGTCTGCGTCTACTATCACAGGTTAACACATACAGATACACGTACACGTATTTACTATTTACTATTTACACGAACACAAACACAAACACCCATACAATAACATACACGCTACACACGAGGAGCCTTTTCCTATTTCCTAAAGAAGATTTCTTCTTGGGCAACTTGGGGCGAGTTTATAAGGCAGCTCACACTTATGCAACCAGAGTAGTCGTGCAACGGCTCAGTTCTTGGTAACTTTTCTATAACTTTTCTGCTCCCATGTAATAATTTTGACTTGAATTCTTGAATTGAACATCTTTTTTTTGTGTGTGTGTTTCACTCTCTGTGCTTGTGTTTGTGTGTTTATGTGCATCATTCTTCAATCTTATATCTTGATTTGATATTTGAACATTTTTTGGACTTATCTATTTTCACTCGTTTTTTTTTATCAGTGCAAGTTGAATAGCCAAGAGCCAAGCAAAAAAAATTATATCAAAGGGAGAGAAAGATATAAGAATAATATACTTAAGAAGACCAAGACGATTGCAATAAAGGAAAGGAAGAAAGCGAAAGAGACTCTTCACTACAACTACTACCACTAGTTGATAAACACTGTTCACTTTTAGTTTCACTCTACATTCTACATGTGCAACAACTTAACATAACATTAGTGTGGATAATGAATCCTGCAAGGAGTCAGTTCTAGTGTGTCTCTCTACCTTACCTGTCATCTCTTTCTATCCTGTCAACATTGTCAGTCAAGTCAACCTCTATCAATATGAAGATTTTTCTGGTGTGTTTTATTTCCGCATTTATTTTAGAAAATTAAATCAAGTTTTATATAAATAAATAAAACGTGTGTTTGAGTGTTTTTTTGTGAATGTGTCTCATTTTGGAAAAAAAGTTTGGACTAAATTCTGACAACAAACATAAAAAAAATCAAGGATTTTTATGTGTTAACAAAATATCAAAGAAATTTTCGGATTTTGTGGACTGTGGATTGTTTATCATTTCATGCTCTTCCAAATTAATTCTGAAATTATTAGTGTTTTGGAATCTTGAGTTTTGTTTTTTATTTCTTTCTTGATTTTGAAAAATTATTTTTTGAAAAAGTATAAAGATTAGAATTTAAATTCATAAACAGGATTAATATCAGGAAATTTTTATTATAAATAGCTTGAGAATTTTTTCTATTATAATCTATTTAGATTTTATTAATTACCAGATAACAATTTTTCATTGGGCTAATTCATTATAAAGGAGAACTTTAGAACTTTCAACTTGTTTGAAAATGCATTTGAGTTCATTGTTTTAGTTTCCTTAATTAATTAAGACATTATATCTATTTTTTTCTTATTTTGTTTTTTCCTGTTCAAATAAAAAAGGTTTTAGCAAGTGTGTTTTTGGCTGCTTCTGGAGCGCCACATAGTTCAGCAGCAATTGGATCGGGTTATCAAACTATCCAAGCAGTAACATCTCAATACATCAGTTCAACACCCTCATCAGTGCCACTTCAAAGTGCAGCATCTATCCAACAGCCATTGTACTCTGTACGGGCATCACTCCTTCAACAACAACAACAGCAACAGCAACAACCATCTTCATCCGCGTCGGCACAGAGTTATAATTCTGTCGTGTCAGACAATTCCTACACCCTTAGTAACCCTGTGCTCCAAACTTATGGGGCCCCTCAACAACAACAACAATCACAACAGCAACAACAACAACAACAGCAGCAACAGCAACAACAGCAGCAACAACAAGCCCAAATCCAACAACAACAAGTTCAACAACCAATTCCACAATACGCACCGCCAGCTGCTTATGGTCAGCCACAACAAATTCAACAACAACAACAACAATCTCAAACTCAACAAAGTTTGCCCTCACAATCATACGGCCAGCCTCAACAACAGCAACAACAACAGCAACAACAGCAACTTCAAGCTCAATCTCAACAAATTCAACAAACTTATGGAACACCTCAAATTTCCCAACAACAACAGGTTCAACAATCTCAACAACTTCCACAAATTTCGCGCTCATATGGACCACCAGAACCTCAAGACCTCGCCCTTGACCAACAGCAACAACTCGTTGAACAACAGATCAACTCAAATCAACCCATAAATTACAACCAGTACAACACTTTGTTGGAGAGCGGAAACGCACCTTTACATTCAACCCCATTCCACGTGTCCAATGACTACCAAGAAACTCCCGCACCAGAAGGAAATGGAGATGGAAAACAAACTGTCGTGATCCATAAACATATTCATATGCACTACTTTGTCAGAGGTTTGTAAAATATTTATAAGTTGTGTATTACGCATTTTTCTTACTTCATACTTCATACGGAAGGCCAAAAGACACAGAAAGAGAGAGTAAAATGACAGATTATTAATTGATTTATCATAATATCTGTCTGTCTTTTAGGTTCTGAGCTTCCTGATTTACCCCCAGTCCCAGAAGAAAAGACTTTTGTCTACGTTCTTCTTAAGAAACCGGATGGAGGTCCACCTTCAATTGTTTTCCCCACTCAGGTATTAATTTGAATTCCTTTCTCATTTGCAATCAGCAATCAGGTGCGTAGTGTGTATTTCATAATTTGTTACACAAGTATTAATATATCCGCTCAATTTATTTCAGGTTCCAACGAAACCATCCAAACCAGAAGTTTATTTCATTCAGTACAAAGACAAGAAGCAAGCTGCTGCTGATAACAATAATAGTAATAATAATGATGCTAGTGTCAGTAGTAGTAATCAGCAAGTGCAGTCTCAACCAGGTCAGGGTTCTCAGCAGCAACAAACCCAACCACAGCCACAACAACAACAACCTCAAACTCAAACTCAGCAAACTCCGTCACAGGCATATGGGCAACCTCAACAACAGCAACAACAACAAACTGATGGCGGTTACAACCCTCCAGTTTCAGTTCCTTCTAGTCAATATGGGGCAAGAATTTCTAAATCTGTCTCCATTTAAATAACTAACCTCAGTCAATTCCTATTTTTAAGTAGAGTATAAAAAAGAGAAAACAATCAGGAAATAGAAAGAAAACAAAAAGATTTTATATTTTTTTTTGCCTAATGAACTCTACAAAAAAAAGTCAGAAAAAGAGAAGAAGAAAAAAATTATGCGTTATAAGTTATAAAAGTAACGCATTATAACGCATTACCTACCACACCATCAACCATCATCATGATCGTAAATCGTAAATTTATTATTATTATTTTTTTTATTATTATATATTTTTTTGTAATATTATGCATATACATACCCAAATGCACATGAACTATATATGCAAAAAAACAAACAAACAAACAACTACTTACTTACATATACCAGATACCAGTACATGCACTAATTCAATCACGCAAGTAAGTGAAAAAAAAAAGTAAGTATAGAGTCCCTAGTGTTCTGTTTTGTGTGTAATCAAGCGAGAGTCTCATATTATTATTATTTTTTTTTATATAATATATAGATAGAGTATATATAGAGCGTATATCCTACATGTATTTTTTTATACTAAATGAAAGAAGAAGTATACATAATACACATACACATGAGTATGTATTATGCATTATGTATACTTATCTTGCCTTCCTGTACCCTGTACTGCAAATAACAAATAACCCTAATGAATGAAAATGAAGATGAGGAATTATTCATCATGTAATAGAATTGTGATGGTCAAAATCCTCATCTCATTTACCCCCTTATTTTGTATTTTTGTTGAAGTGGAGAGCTGAACTATTGACCGTTGAGTTTTTGAGTTTTTGAGTTTTGAGTGAAGAATGTCAAAATATTATGTACTGTTGTGTAAAAATGGTATATTATATATAGCTATATATATATATGTCCATTAGCCATAATATATTATTGTAGTATGTATAATGTATATATACATGAAGAAAAATAGACATACTTTTTTGTACTTGAAGTGATAATAAACTTGAGTAATGTTGAACGAGTTGTGTACTATGTTCACGAAAGATAAATTGTACATATATTATTGTACATGTGTTTACAAGTTTGTGTAAAAAATTTTTTATCACATAACTTTATTTTTTTCATAAAACCTCCCAAGACGAATCTCTTTAAATATTGTATTGTATATTGTATATTGTGTGATGTGTGAATCGGCACAGTATCGAGATTGAGAATTGAGAGTATTATAATATGTAGAAAGATGTTAACAACTGTGAGGATAATTGTATTTTCAAAAGACAGTGCGGTTTGGGGTACATCTTCAATCTTCATTCTTCAAGGCCCTACTGTGTGTAAGTCATCAATTTTATATACATGAATTTATTTATTTGTTTGCCACTGAAATTCTTACACCTTGTGTACTACAGGGTGCATAATAATTAATGTGTATGCATTGCACATTGTACATTATACATTATACATGCATGTCATCAATTTGTACAGTAATCGAATTAATTCAAATATTAATTTAATAATTCCACCTACACAAACTTTGGTGGAATTTCAATGCATTTTTTTTATGAATTCATTATGCAATATGATTTATGATTTATGTACAAGTAAACTTTTAGTTGTGGTTTACTCCTTCTGTACTTATTCATGTATATGTATATGCATGCACGTAGACTGTACATTGTTCATTGTGCATGATAAATGATGAGTCAGAACAAGAAGAAACAGAAGAAGATTACACAGTAGTAATTGTATTTACATTGAAGCAACCACAGACCATGTACAATGTACAATGTGTGTGCATCTTTTTCTTTTTCTTTATTGTTGTTGTTACATACTACATACGTACCATCTACGATCTACCATCACATGACATGCTCGTAGAAGACGATTTAATATAATATAATATATTAAATATAGTTGAAGAATACGTGGGATTCATCAAATAACTACAGTAAAAAGTATTACAGAGTCAAGTGAAGAAGTGATAAAGAGTAAACAGTTGTACAGAGTACAGAGTACAGAACACTTTTCAGTAGGTACTTCATCAATTCAAGTTGACAGATCTCTTGCGCCCAACTTCAACTTTCCCTTTTTGTGCCAACCGTCCACACTACAATTCATACAAATATCAAATATACATGGACACAATACACTAGACAATATACACAAAATAAAGTAAAGAGAAGGAGTCGAGACGAAATCTTTGTGGTGCAAAATCTTACCAAGCATTTTTCTTCTTCTTTATTCATCCATTGTATTATGCATGTACAATGTACAATGTACAGTATTCTACATTATATTAGACGTAATGAGGATGATAAGTAAAGAAGCTTATTCACCACCTCATACACACATATACATTTAGATTCCATATTCCATATGTTCATGAGTGATAATGTGCTATAATCTGTTTGTCCACATTATTATACATGTATTCTGTATTCTGTGTGGAGATTGTACATTGTAGATTGTAGATGCACATCAGCTTGTTTGATGCTCAATGCTCAAAATGCTTCATGTTTGATGTTTGATGTTATTTGCAACTTGGAATACATATCTAGTTACTTATTTCGATATTATGATTTTTATGTGACTTATTCCTATGAACTTTGTAAAAAGTAAGAAGTAAAGTTCTCGATTCTCAATTCTTTATTCACGACTCTACATTCTACATTTTACATACTTGTTAACACAGCGAGATAGTGAAACCTAGTACACATAATATTATTATACATATAATAAAATCTTTGAAGATAAAGCTACAGCAGTCATTCATTTACTTATTTATTTATTTCTTCAAGCTTCTGTATTCAGTATGCACTTTATCCTGTATACTGTGTAACGTTTTAACTTATAACATGTACAATATCTCATGTTGCATCAAATAGTAAGTATATTATGTATACAAGTCGTACATCGCAGACTATACATGCCAGATGAGCACTAGCGCAATATAATGTAAGTCAATAGACATAAATAGTAAATAGTGAATATTGAATATGTATAATCTTGGATCTTGGTTCTTGGGCAAAATATAATACGCATACACATAGAATAATATTATACATGTACATGACCAATGAGAGTTAATCTTTTCCTGATGTTGATTCCTGAATCCTGAAGAATCAACAAAGTTGGTTTGTGAATAGTCCATACAACATATCATATACAACATGCCTAATACATAATACATAACACACGCACACTCATCATGTGTATATATGGTATGTATTCCATTATTATTGAGAAATAAAACGTATTTTCTGCTGCTGTCTAATTTAAAACCATTTACCATCTATTTCAACTCAATTAGTCTACAAAGTTGTAGACTTTTGTGGTCAACTTTTTTTCTTTATTTAATTAATTCTCCTTTTTATCTATTCAACATACAATACACTATATACACAATATGCAGTATGCAGTAGAATCCAATTCCAAATCCAACGCACAGCATCATCACACTATACCATAGTTGCCGATAACATTTTTTGGCATGGTTTTCTTGGTGTACGCTTTATTGGTACACAATGCTCGTAAGATAAGATGTATATACAAAGTTTTCATCTTCTATCACATCATATATGACATCTTATATAAAACCTGTCCATTGTTCATATATTATACAGCCGTAAAATATAAAAAAAATTCCACCTTTTGAAGTTTTCTATTTCTTGTTCTATGCATTCTTATTCTGTGTATTTTGTATTTTACATGAGTGTCAAAAAACTGTTTATTATGTATTATGTATTATATTTCTTATGTCATACACACGAGAGAATACCAGAATATTTTGATTGTGATTCTCACATAATCAATTATCTTGAGTATTGAGTATGTTTTGACGGAGATTTTTTCATCCATGTGATTAAAATTCCGTGTAAAAACTGTTTGAAAAGATGACCCGCATCAACCCCTCAATACTCAATACTCAAAACTCAATAGATACATAGATTTTACCTTCAAAAAAAAGCTACAACCTCTGTGCAAGAAACAAACAACAAACAGAAACACTACATTATACAGAATACAGATAGTCCTTTGTTAGTTTCTCAACAAAGCATAAATATTATGACTCTTACGAATTACGAATCCACAATTATATTAATGACTCCCAATTTACTGTTATGTAAACAAAGAGACAAGAAACTCTAGACTCTAGACCAAAAAAAAGAAGCAGAAGAAAAAGACAATGCACATGGAAAACTATAAATGTGGTTAAATGAACGAAAAGGTGGAATGCCGAATGCCGAACGCCGAATATTGCATACAATAACAATAATAATTCTTCCACAAATTGGAGGGATTCTTATTCTTATTTTTTTAAGTATATTCTTCTTATCGTTAGTGATAACAAGTGTTGCATGCTTACAATAAATCAAGTTCGAAAATGGATGTAATATTATCTAGTAACTAGTAACTAGTATGCAGTACATATGTATGTACATTGTACATTGTAAATGAGCATCTATGTATTATGTATATTAGATATTAGGTATCTGTATTTTATGGTTATACTTATTTAGACGGCACGACCGCATTTTTTCCACTTTCGTAAATTAATGGTGCCGAATGTAGCTACAAAAGAATACATACATAATATATAATATGTACATTTGAATGAATGAATGAATGGCCTTCAACAAAATTAAAATTTACTATTATGTATACTTAACAGTAGTTGTAATGCTACTTTTGAATTAATTTGAGTGGGTACATCAACATACTGCTAAAAAAGTGTAATTTTAACTGCCCTCAAACTTGATGTGCATCATTTGTACAGCGTGTAGCGTGTAGCATACACAATACAAAATACAAACAGTGCAGATTTACCATGAGCTATTTTTAGTATTGTAAAATGTATGCATAATTCATAATTATACACAGGAGAAAAATCAGTTTTATATTCATGTACTGTGTCAACTTGAATAAAGTGTCAACTTTTACTTGTTTTTGTTTTCATAATGTGTGTTATGGAAGATGGAAGAATTCAAAAATCTCAAGGGTAAGATGTATTGTGTATTTTACTGAAAATTATTTTTAATACTTCTGTTTTACTCATAAAATGCCCTCGTCTTTGGAATATGAATTAAATTTTAAAATGCAAATGAAAATACTGTAGAAGTCTCCTAGAATAATATATGAGACAATTTACCACCAAGCTTTTACACCCATAAACCATAAATGTACACGATGCAAGATAAGTGATTTTTATAAATATTGAAAGTATGTACAATGCACAAAGTACAATGTACAGGGAGTAAGGAAAAAGCTTTACATTGCGTGA
>JABASP010002516.1:0-19568 GCA_019776565.1 Sminthurinus signatus | reverse complement strand
CAGCTTCGCTTCCGGAGCCAAAAGCATTTATGCTTTGAAGGCGATATGAAATCCTCACGAAGTGAGGATTTTTGACTTTATTATTTATACGATTACTTTTTATTGGGGATGGAATTGGAGTTTGAATGTTTTGAGAGTTGAGAGACAAATAAAATCTAGCACCACATTTCTCTCTGCAACTCTGCAACTATGCAATCTGCAACAGATTGTAATATTTTTATTGTGTAAACTTGGTGGTTTGGTTTGGTTTGGTTTCGGTTCGTCCGCTGTGTTATCTGTTATAATAAAACAAACTCTTGTGATTGTTTCATTCTGTAATAACTTTGTAGTAAAAAAAATCAGTTAAATAGGAAACAAGGTTCAATGTACGTTGTACGTGGTATCTTTTACCGTGTAGTTTATGGATCTATATGGTGACTATTAAATTCCGCTGGTCATTAAAATCTTTTTGTTGATTCCACATCCATAAAAAGACACAATAGTGTTGTTAGTTGTTAAGTTGGTGCAGGTTGTTTGTGAAGGTGTATCAGAAAAATAGAGCACAGAGGACCGTCTGTCACGGAAAAAGTTACTTACTTAGTGATATTTGATTGCAAAGAGATAAAGCGGAGCTCATGATTCTTGACGGCTGTGGATTGTGCGGTGTGTTGTAAGAGAAACACTGAACATTGAACACTGACCTTCCTAATAAGAAATCCTGTTTGGTTTTTCCTCATCGAAAGTAAGTAAGTCAAGCCAAAGTTTACTCCTTATCTTCCTTCCACCTACAAACTGGACCAACTGGACTGATGCTGAACTTCTCCTCTTGCCTCATTTCATCTCCATTTCCTCATTTAGGCCATCTGTCACTTTTACGATGTACATCAAATATCGAATATCGATAGATAAAACAAAAGAGGTACAGCTACAAAAGCTCTAGTTTTATACAGTCACTAACTTGGTCCTCACGTTTCCTCCATATTGACAAAAAATGTTTTACTTTTACTGACTCAATTTCTTGTGTATTAAATTTTTTCTTTGCAAAGATTAGAAAAAACAAAAATGATATGGAGCTGATATAAAATATAAATGTTCTACACTGTACAATAAAAAATATAATTATTATTACATTTTCACTTGTTAGCATTTGACATTTGACACATATTAAATCATAAATTTTCCCTTTTAGTGGAAAAGATGTAAACACCCAGATCCAGATCCCAGATGAAAAATAAATAAACACTTTTTCCAATTTCCATAATATTTAATATTGTAAGCGAATTCTAGGAGCAACATGCATCACGCATTTTGAACAAGTGACAAAAACAGCAGATAAATCAAATAGAGAGGAGAATATTCAATTGAGCTTTACCATTTACACTTTAGACTTTATTTTTTCTATTCAACCCTTTTTCAAGATGCTCAGTACAGATCGACTCGAACGCTGTCACTATAAATAAACGTACATGGAAAATAAATAAAATTGTTTAAATCAAATTGTAATCCATTTCTCTTCTATTGTCTCTCGTCTCACTTGTATTGTCTACTATCTATTGTCTATTGTTCAATGTAATGTGATCGGTGTAAAATATTTATTTAAAAAGAAAGGAGTTTTGAATTGGAAGCGGAATTGAAATTGAAATCCTTTTCTCACGCTTGTTCCTGAACCTCCCGCTGCACATTGTACTTTGTATTTTGTACATTGAAGATTGAACATTCCATTTTCCACCCAGCAACCAAGGAATAGCAACCAACAGCGAGGAAGAAAAAGCTGGAGCTTTTACACAAGAAAGAAAGGAGTAAAAGTGTATGATTTATAACAGGATTTTCTGATTTGAGAAGAAAACACACAAGTTTATACTGTAAAACAAAACAAAATAAAACTACACCAAACCAAACCAAACCAAGCTAAGCTAAGCTACACTCTCAGAATTAACAGAAAAAATGGACTTTTGGAGCATCTCTGTTACATGCATTTATAGTGGAGATGCTCCAAGAAATGCTCCAAAAAGAACCTTTTATTCTGAACTTTATCGGAGGGTGTAGAGAACACGATATCATAAACAAGGGAAGAGACAAAAGAAGAAGGAAAGAAATGGAAAATGAAATTCTCTGTCATCACAAGCTGCAAGTTTATGTAAAATGTTATCTTTGTTTTCCTAGTCTTTTGTGTTTATTTTTCTTTGTCCTTTGTCCTCTTCTCCATCCTCATCTTCCTCTTTGTTTTTGTCCTGGGTTTCTCCAGTTCTTGTTGTTATTTTCTTTTATTTGTCCGCGTCAGGGTAAAACGCGTGCGGATTTGGATTTGGATTCGGATTTGGATCATAACACATGGACTTGGACAGCCAAAGAGAGAGAGAGAGAAAAGTTGGATTCACATGTCGAAACCAAAATTTTCTTTCTCCTTCTTGGATTTTTTTATTTTTTTCTCTCTCTCTCTTTCTATCTTTTCTTGCTCTCTAATTCCTTGATATTAATATTTTGTGGAGAAATGCAAAAGGATGAAAGTCATTTAAATGACAGCATGTAAATTGTAAATTGTTCCAGTTACAGTTTTATCCACATTTCCCATTTCACATTTTACACAGTGTCTTTTATTTTTTTGGATTCAAAGAATTTTGGCTGTAGAATTCAGAATGGATTTCAGAATAGTTTTAATCTCAGACGTCCTCAAAATGTCTTATTCAATCTTTTCCCTCCCCATAAAAAAGGACATTAAAACGGAGAATGGTTAAATTTATCTAAAATCTAGAAATCTAGAAACTCGAAACTAGAATCTAGAATTTTAATGTAAATGAACGCTGAACATAGAACAGTGAGCAGGCTTTACAACCAAAAGCAATGTAACGTACAATTTACAATTTACATGGGCTCGCCGCAGGAAGATGCGGAGAAAGTTACATGCAAAATATTATAGTATAAAGTATACAAGTTACGAGCCATTGAACTACAACAGATTTGAGATTCTAAATTCTGACATTCTTTAGACGTTTCATACTCCCATGAAAAGAGGGACGAGGAATAAGGAACAAGGAACGAGAAATGAAATGAAATGGGGATGCAAAATCTAATTTCCTCAAAACTATTTCATCAGTCTATTGTTTGTCTCCTCTTTCGTTTGCTTTGGTTTGTTCCGAGTGTACCAGAGAAGCACTGAAAAAATCCATTCAAATGACTCATAAAATGAGGAAAACCCGCGGATTTCCCTTGTCTTGACTTTTTTATTTGAGCTCGATTGTCATCATCCTTATTATTATTATTGTTATTACTCGTACTATTTCACCTGATTCCTTTTACTTGAATTTTGAGTATTGTGTGGAGTATGAGCAGGGAAAAAGAGGAAGATGAAGCCAAAGAAGCATAGAGACTTGTCTGTCTGTATGTTTTATGCCATAAAATTTTTAAATTGCCTTTTAAAATGTCTCGGGTTTTATTTCGTATCTCGCATCCAGTTTTTTGTATGAAGTATCTTATAAAGCTACGGTGAAAAAAAAATGATGGTGTATCTTTTACTCTAAAAAATGATGGTGTATGTTCAACGCAAGATTGGGACTGCTTTTAAAAAATTGAGAGGAATAAGGAAAAGCTCTGCCTACATTTTACATTGTACAATGGATAATGTAAAATGTACACTGGAGATACAAACAAGTTTTTTCATAGATCCTGTAATATTATTACAAGTGATGTTTTTACCCAAAGTCAAAGCCAAAGCCAATGTCAAACAAAAGCTCTAAAATCTATCTAAAACTTGCAATGAAAAGGGACGAGAAAAAAATCCTAGAGTTAAAACGTAAGTCAAAGTCCAAGTTAATGTCAAAGTCAAAGTCAAAGAGGAGGAGATGGAAATGGAAAAGAAAGGAAAAGTCAAGTCATAAGATTGAAAAGTTGTACACTGTTTTGAAAAAGAAATAAAGGAGAAAGCAAAGAAAGAAAAGAGGAAAGAAAGCAAAAAGTGACGGTGGACAGCGGCAATTTCATTTGATGAATTTCTCTTTGACCTCTTTTCTCTTTTATTGGTCACGTACTTCTTCTACACACACGATCGCAAATTTTCGTCCTTTCTTCATCCATCCTCAATTCTCCATCAAAGTTTTCTCTCTCTGTTTTCTATTCCCTGTTTCTCCATTCTCTATTCTCCGCTCTTAAAACCTTTAAGCATTCACTTCAAAGTCATTTCATTCGTCGTGAGAAACCCGTAAATTTTATTTCGTTTTACTCTTTTCATCTATAGATCCGAATCAAAGACACACAACCTCGTCCATTGTCCATCCGACATTGCACATTGTACATTTTACACTGTAAATTGGATAGGAGTGCAAAATACATGTAGGATACGTGGAGCAAATCACACACCTTCTATCTACCATCTACAATGTATGCACAATGTACAATGTACAACCTTAGACTAATGATTCCCGTGTAAAAGTTTCTCGGAAAAAGTATCAACTTTGGAATTAGAAATAAAGGACTAAAAGTGAAATCCAGGATTTTTTTCTCAGCAAATTGTATTATAACGTTGTATCAAAAAATGTTAGAACAACAAATAAAGACATTTAATATGATTTTACGAACCATAACAAAATATCACGTATGATGAATGACGAGCAACAAAAAATTGGGTATAAAAAAGGGATATTCATTGCTCTAAAAAGGCAAAAGAGGGACGAAAAGGTATTGAATGGAATGCTTGTAAATTGTGCAATGCATCGTGTATTTTACATTTTATATGATAAAAATACAGAAAAAAGGAAGTAAAGTGAAAGTGAAAAAAACTAACACTGTGTATTTGATAAAAGATATCGAATTTAGCTGAATGCCTTTTCTTGCTTCTCTTTCTTTCTCTCTCGAGTCTTGAATGTTTCGCTTTAACAAGAAAACGAGTTTTGAGCAACTGGGCATTGGAAAGGAGAATGGAGCAGCCGGAATAATGGCGATAGTGCTACTGAGAAAACGAGTTTTTCCCAACTGCGTCTGTTCTTTCTCATTCAACTCTCTCCTTGTACATAGCAAAGAGTGGCAAGAATCTCGTTGTCTCGTTCACTGGTGTAAATTCTATGTGATGGAAACAAGATTCGAGCACCACTTTCACTTTCTCTACTTTCTCCTACTTTCACTACTTTTACTACTTTCTCCTGACTTTCACCAGCTTCAACTCCTGAAGTCCTAGCTCAACCGGAGAGATCTGCACTCATGAATACAGTGTACAATATAACATGACAGTGCTTGAGATAGGATGAGATGTGAGCCTGGGATTCTGTCAATACCCAATACTCAACTCTCAGTACTCAATACTCAATAGTCAGTGTGAGATGCGTCATTTCGGGAACTGGTTGTGTGGATACGAAAGATTTTAGATTCAAGAGCCTCTTGTTGAAACTGCAGCGTGCACATAAACCACAAGGCTTATCGAGAAAACCAAGAGAAAGAGAAGAAAGCATTTTGATTGGGATAATAAGCGAACATAAAAATGGCTAGATAGTACAATGGTATTATGTCATGTATAAAGTTCAGGAAAATCGATACCTGAATCATTTTGAACTTTCATGCATTTTGTTGTACGCCCAACGACAAAGTCACCGTTTAAAAAAGTATTTTATTCATTTTTTTGTCAATTCATGATTGATACATCACACTTCAGTTGCATAGTAAGAGCGGCAATTACAAAAGTTGTCAGGATAAACATAAGTGAAGGTTCATAATCCGTACATGAAAAGGTGCAAAAACTAAAGGTGATATATTACGGAAACTCCTCGTGTAATTTTGTGTGTTGACAACGGAGCTTTGTAAAATATGACAGAGAAATAAAAGAAAGCTGTAAAGTTGTGTAATGGAGTCTCAAGTCTCAAGTCTCTGGTCTCACGTGCAAGTTTTGTCGAGATTTATTCTAAAAGTAGTGACACTTTTCTCAATACCTCAAGACTGGAGACTTTAAAGCTCTAGGGTTCTATTTTCCCTGTAGTCTGATGAAATGGAGCATGGTGGCAAAAAAAGTAATGGGAGAAAGTATTGAGCTGAATTGAGCTGAGTTGAGTCTACACTAAAAATCTGGAGCTCTATTATGTATAATGTATTAGGAATCCTGCCTTACTTTCCCTCTCCCTTTCTCACAGAGCTCATGAATTAATAATTTGAGAAGAGAGAGCAGAAGAAGAAGAAGAATGATTGTGGAAAAGTAGAAGTAAAAAAGTGGAGAAAGTTTGCGAATGTATTTGTTTCTATACCTTTTACACTTTTACTTCTTCCTCTACTATGAGGACTATTACTACTAGAATCTTGATATTACCATCATCAGTATAGTCATCATCACAACGAGCTTTAGAATTTAGAATCCAGAATGGAGAATGGAGGAAACTCTTGAAACTTTGAGCAAAACTGAGGTGTATGAAAACTCTTCTTGCAGTTTCTGCTCACTCTGTCTTAAAGTGCATCTCTTCTTTCTTCTATGTAATATACACTGTATAATGTAGAATGTAGAATGTAGACTGGCTCTTGTCAGACCAAAGCCCGAGAGAGAAATGCACGAAGAAAAATGGAGAAATAAAAGGAATGGAGAAGAATAGTAGAAAACTTCTTTTCTCTCACTTTCTCTTTCCCTCTGTTGCTTTCTTCTTTAGAAATTTCTTTAAGTGGGTGGAATTGAGCAACTCCTCAAAAACTCGACTCGACTCAACTCAACTCAACTCAAACCAACTCCAATCAACTCTGCTTTCACATTACCATTCAAATTTAAATTTCCTCTTTTATTTTTTACATTTCAATGAGTAGACTATTCACCACATCCACTCTTTACTATTCAAGATTCACGATTCATACCAATTGTACAACAAAAGTTATTTTGTATCCAAAAGCTGAATCTACATTTAACATTTACATTTACAGCTCTTCAACAACACATTATTAGAAACGTCAATAATAAGACTCATTTATTAGTGGGGTAGCTCAACTAGTTACTTATGACTTCTTATAATTTGCAGTTTCACTACAGCGTTCTCCATTTAACATTCATTGTACAAAAACAAAGTTGGAAATCAGAGCTGAAATTTTCGTAATATCCATTCATAATTCATAAGCAGTTTTTTAATTAGGTTTAAAAGAACTGTGACAATAGAAAGTTGTACGATTAATTATTTTTATTTATAGGCAAAATATTCGTCAAAAAATCTATCTATGTAATATTTACGTAGTTATCAATTTTAAAAGAATAAATACAGAGGAAACATGATTTACGAAAAAGTTGACAAGTTTTGAGAGTATAAAAATAAATTCAAAAATCTCCGCGTCATTCCATCTACTTTTTCGCGCCATTTAGTCACGCATTTTAGAGACTCTTTTTCATCAAACTTTGCCTCCTTTTCCCTTTGTTTGAAGACCATCAAATCTTCTCAAGAAGGAACTCCGGTTCTACTTTTTCTCCTCTATCTAGTGTACACTGTACAGAAAAGGAGAGGAGATGAGGAGGAAATTTGGAACGTGTTTGCAGTTTGTACGTATGTGTAGTTATTTGTACTCGTGTTTGTATTTGTATTTGCTTTTCTATTTACTTTCCTTCTATCTCTCCGTGTCTGTCTGCTGGTCTGTCTGTCTTTGCCTTGCAGGTTTCCTGTCTCAATCTTTTATCCTCATTTCCCTCCTCCTTTCTTTGTCTCCCGGTCTCATCTTCTATTTTATTTCTCTCTAGTCTATCACTGTATGTAGTATGTACGAATGTAGGAATCATCTTCATCTCAAACTCTGGCTGGCAAACATAGTCAAACTCCTCAAACTGAAAGCTTCACATCCAAACTCCAAGCTCCAAACTCAAACTCGGAACTGTAAACAAAGGTAGAGGAAATTTACTCTAATCGACAAAAAAATAAAAGAGGAGTGAAAGAAACCCAGAACAAAAAAGAAAAGCAAGGCAAGTTGTTCGATTAGTTTCTTCATTGTCCTTTGGATTCGTTCTCAAATCTCTTCACCGTACAGGGCATGCTGTATACTTCTTCTCTATTCTGTATGTACTGTTTAATACAATGTACAATGTACATTGTGCGCCAAAATAAAGTAACTACAAACTACAAGTTGTATACCTTTCCTTTGCCTTCCCTTGTTTTAATTAACGAGTGAAAGTTGACGTCGTCGTCTTGAACGTGAAAGTGAAAGTTGTGAATTCCTCATGGTTCCTTTCACCATCTCTCTGTCTGTCTGTCTGTGTCTCTCTCTCTTTGTCACTGTCTTTGAATTCTTTTGTTGAATTTAGAAACTTGTAGATGAACAAGATGAATGACAAGCCATCAATCATTCACTGACTTCAGAATACTGACTACATCTTTTCCTTTCTAGTTGTGAGAAAAATCTGTTTAAAATAGTTATGGTACATTGTACAAGTGTGAAGCAGCAACAAAAATTATAGGTAAAAAATAAGGCTAGTCTCACTTCAATACTAAAAGCTGAAAGCTCAAGATTCAAGACTCAAGACACGAGGAGAAAATTCATTTACCTTTTTTGATGATTACTTGAGGTTTCTGTGTCTCCCTCTTTTTGCACGGTCGTTTCAGTGGGGAAAGTTTGATATTTGATATTTAATTAATATTTATGGGAGGTCCGTTCCATTCCCTGTGATTTGATTTCCGAGACTTGACTTTACACTTGAGACTGTAGAAAAGGCTTGTAACTTTATCAACGCTGTACAACTTGCATCAGCGTTTCATATCTTCAAGTAGTACTGCTTCTCACTCTCAAGTCTCAAGTCTCTGAAGGATCTGACACTTTGCCTTCGACTTCTTCCTCCGTCGTCTTCTCTGCCACTGTCACTTACGCAGATGGATAGATATGGGAATCTGGGTTGTATAGGTTGTAGGTACTACTCTTGCTCTTATCAGGAAATAATAAGACGTCTCTTAAATGTCCGCGTGTAATATATATCGGCTCGGGTTTCTAGTGCTGCAATGGCAATAGCAATGGCAACGGCAGCCCTTTCCATCGCCCAATGTAAGTGTGTGGAGGAAGAAATGAAAAAAGGTATTTCAACTGCTATCTTGGATCGTCATCCGAAAAATTCGAGCCATTTTCCAGGTTGTAAATATACTCTCGAGTCCTTCATCACATCTCTATCGTGATTCTTTCTCCTCGATTCCAGTTCCAATTCGGATTGGAGTTTGGCTCTTGGAATCTTCAGTTCTTCTTCTTGGTTCTTGGGTCAAGTCATAACTTTTCCTTTCTTTTTCCTTTTCATTTTCTTGTTCGTCCTCTATCCTCTGCGAAGCTCTCTTTGTTGAATTACCTTGAGGGCTTGTTCAAAACGGGGAAAAGATAAAAAAAGGAAAAGGACGTATCATTATGGTGTACTACTTTCTCCATTCTACTTTCACTTGTACTTTCACTTTTACTTTTACTTTCACTTTCCACAAACAAGCTACATGGAGAAGAGCGCATAGATGGAAGAAGATTTAAGAGAGGAGATACTAAGACTTGACATTAATGTCATATTGTGTGCAGATATGAGAAAAATGAAACTTTCCCATTTTCTTCACTTTCACCCTAACCCTTTTAAATCAGTTAGGTTTGAGTTGAGCTGGGTTGAGTTGTCTCCTTGACAACAGCAAAGATTTAATTCAGTTCACAGTTTTACATGGTTTGGCTTGACAATTGAAATATCTGCACATTTTCTAACTACTCAAAAATTAAATCATTGAATGCACACTAAAATTAAAAATGCTCAAGCATTCATTTTTTATATCATCTTTATCCATTTTTCTTTAAATTTTAGTACAAATGAAGCGTGATAAAAAAGTTTCAGATTTCAAAAATGTTATGTTTATAGATACATTTTGGTAAAAAATATTATGTAGTTGTTGTTGTTGTGTTTTTATGGGACAAAACTTTTACTACGAATTTTAGTACAACCAGAAATTGGGTGCAGAAAATCCACTTTTTCTAAAAAAAAAAAACAGAAGAAAGTAAAATTTCATTGTAGTTCCGCAGACAACAGATTGACATTTTGGGTCGTGGATAAAAAATAAAAATAAAGTCGTTCAAGTTATGACTGATCCTTAGCACTAAAAAGTTGAATGAAGTACATTCAATAAAAATTTCAGAATATACGGATTTTATGTATTTCCCAATATTTCTCCTTTTCTAAACATATTTTGATGATTTTGGGTTTTCAGTATTCCATGTAGTTTTCATGTTGACATACAGATTACATGAAGAGTCGAAACAGGGAATCGAGTTGTAAAAGGGCAACAAAAAACGTGCGGTTTAATACGAAAAAATATGTTACCGGTACTTTTTATTTTATGATTGTGGATTGATCAAAAACATTGTCATTTTCATACTAAAAACTAAAATATCTGTGCTTCTTTTAAAGTTTAAAAACACACACAGAGTGAATACGCGGGTTTTCACAATATTGGGAGCATTGAAATTCGTTAAAATTGGACTAGTGTCACTAAAGAAATGTTATATAACAAGTCAAGTTTACTCACAAGTCACTGAGTGAGTGGGCGATCCATTGAAAATGAATATCTTGATTTGAGATAAGACTCCGTTTTATCTACAATAAGTACAATGTGATGCTATCCACTATGTAGTATGTACTACGTATAATGTAGATACTCTTCATAAAGCCGTTGTGCACTGGAGAACCGGAGGACTGGAGGCAATACTAATGTTGTAGGGGGATTTCACAGCAGTACGTCAATTTTACACACATAAACATGTAAATAGAGAGATTTAGAAGAACAAGAAGCCGAAGAAGAAGAAGAAGACGAAGAAGTAGTAGGAGGAAGTACAAGACGGAGAAGACTAGGGAAGAACGGTGGTGGTTGGTGGTCGCTTTTCCTTTTGGCACATGATCAAATATCCATAAAAAGGAAATTGGTGAAATCTTTCTCCCATTATATCAGCAAGATATTATTATATATTACATATTATATAGAACTGCCGCCAGTACATCTACTTTCTACATTCTACATTCTTCATGCTTTTACGATATAATGGCTCACTCTTTGGCTGGTTGGATTCGGTTTGGTCTGGTTGGTTTGGTTTGGTTTGGCTTGGTTTAGCTTGGCATTCACAAG
Source organism: Sminthurinus signatus (assembly GCA_019776565.1). NCBI lineage: Eukaryota > Metazoa > Arthropoda > Collembola > Symphypleona > Katiannidae > Sminthurinus > Sminthurinus signatus. Next base: position 8,532 of record JABASP010002516.1, on the reverse strand, counting down.
CTTACATTGTCCATGTTACATGTTACATGTAAAGAGCAGCGGTGGTTATCTCAATTCAATGAGTCTATGTGTGTACTTGATACTGAACACTGAACACTGAACACTGGATACTTGATAAAGTAGCATGTGCCATAATCGTTCCTCTTTCCACGACTTCCTCTCTAATTTTTATACTGTACTACTTGTGTGTAATGCCATAGATAATAGATACATTACACGAACAAAATCAGAGAGTATTAGCCAATTTTTTGTGTACATAACTTTTTACTATGGCATAATATTATGACACTCACTCCGAGTATTATAAAAATACACAAGGATTTTGGAAATTTCAATTTTTTTCCAGAATAAACTTTTCCTCTAGTTTACACATCTACATGTGCAAAGTGCAAAAGCATTTTATCATACACATTGACATGCTTTCTGGATTCTGGGTACCGGAGGAATGAAGAGAACAACCCAGATTTGTATGTCATAGTTTAGCTGTGAATTGAACTTTGATGGATTATTCTGTACTCTGTGCTCTGTACATTGTACATTTGTCCTGGAGGTAGAAGAAAGTTGTTGGATTTTGGTGATGATTTTTCTATAGATAAAATCCTATGGAAATGGTAGGAGTGACCTAAATTGTAAACTAAAGGAAAGTTGATCTAGGTAAAATTCACAAAGGCTCATGTCTTAACTGTAGAACGTATGGCTTGAATTTGGCATCTTGAATCTAGAATCTTGAATCGTGAACGTCGAATAAGAAAACGAATTCAGATTGAACTGGATAATTCTACATGTAAATGTGTGCATGTGTTTTGGATGAAATAGTGTTGTGGGTGGAGGGTGTTTCCTCCTAATGGAGATACTGTACACATGAAATTATGTCTTTTGGTCCCCCCTTCCTCATTCACTTTATGTATTTGCCATATGTCCTTGTGCAACTGAGATATGCTAAACTTGGCGCTCACTTTCCCTTTTTCTTTTCCTCCTCCTCCCATTTGTACTATTTCAGACTAGAAGATTCTCCTTCGGATTGTCACCTTTCCAAAATCACTAGCTTTTTCAGGCTAAATATCTTTCACTCGGACTCTGGTCTGATCTGAACTCAGATGCAAACACAGATTATTATTTTACTATCTGTTATCTGTTATTTAGCCACTCTTTATTCTTCCTGTTGGTTTGGTTTTTGGCCTTTGGTTTTTGATGTCTAACGTTTGAAGTAAAATACTTTTCCAAGTACAAAAGAAATCTTTTCGTATATCCAATTTTGAAATAGTAAAGCTTTTACTCTTGTAATTACTTCCTTTCTCTTGTATATACAATGTACACTGTGTAGTGTGTATTTTAGTATTTTGTGCTCTGTGCATAGAATATGTGTGAGCATTAGACAAGAGAATGTGAAAAAATCAAAGTCATACAAAGGCCTCGGCTACAATTATGGTAATAAAATTTCCGTTGTTGGAGCATTGGACAAGAAAAAAAAAAGTTTTTGTTTGTCCATTCTTTCCGTCTCTTTGGATTAAAATGGGGTAAAATAAGGGGAAAAGAGAGGAGAAAGTTGGCTTTCCTCCCGAAACACATAACATGACGATTCAGAATATCACACGCAGTTATATTGCACATTACACCAACATGCACATTGTACATTGTACATGAAAACTCTCCAGTTTTCACAAAAAAAATATTCTGGCATGTCTTTTTTTCTCCCGTTTTCCCATTTCAAGAAACAAGAAATAAGAAAGAAAAGACAAAGTTTTTTTTGTTTCGTGAATTCTCCTCTGACTGTCATTTTCTTTCATGTATACTTTCTTATATGTAGAGGAAAGTTCTGTATTCTGTACTTTCTTTTGAATGAAGAAGTTGCAAAAAATCCTTATATTGTATCTTATCTTATCATATCACTTAGATAGAACATAGAACACGGTACGATTTTTTTCATACCATTACGATATCACTTTTCATCTTATTTTACATATCTAGTCCTTTTCTGTTGTACAGCAAAAAGTGTACACTGTACAGTCGCCTCTCCATTTTCCATTCTCCGTTCTCCATGTGATTTGCCGGGACTGAAGTTGACTTCCGGCACACGAACCATAAAAACGGAAAAAAGGGAGAGATATCTATGAATATCTTCGTGTCTCTCGTAACTCCTAACGGAGGATTTTCTCTACTCCCTACCATCATTTTTTCTCAACTATGTGGAAAATGGAAAATGGATCCTCCGTTACATCACATGTATTCTCCTAACCTAACTCCATACTCATAGCTCACAGCTCAGCCCACAGTGTTTAAAATAAGGGCAAGTTCATAATTTTACATAAACTTTTACTCTTCCTACATCGTACGTTCAGAAATTTCCTTAGAGCCTAGACTGAACACTGAACACCGTACAACTTACAACTTACGTACTCACTCACTCCTGTCATTTTACAACAGAGTTATTTTACTATAAATTTAGCACCAAAATTTCCACCCAAATTTATTCCTCAGCCACAAACTATCGGCTTTCTTGTATTAAGTTGAAGGATGAGCACTGAGCACCAAGGCCATGTAAAAAGTATAATGTAATGTATAGTCGGAAACAAGCAAAAAGTTTGTGTAGGAAAACAAATGCGTTTTTCTCTCATCTTTTGATAAAAACTGAAAAGAGAAAGTAAAAGTAAAAGTGAAAGCAAAAGTGAAAGTGGAGAAAGCTCAAAAACCAAGCACGCGCAAACCTCTATTCGGAATTTAGATATAGATATCGATATTGATATTGATATGGTTTTGTGCCTAGTTTAATCTTCGGCTTGTGCCTTTTGGTATATTTTGTGCTTCCAAGAAAAGTTTTGGAATATTCGAATATCGTATTTGGATCATTTTCACAAGACGAAGCCAAGCCAATGGAGGTTGAAAATCAACATCAATATCAACATGAACAGACCAGGAGCAGGAGCAACAAGAGGCAAAGAACGAAAGAGAGAGAGAGAGCGTAAAATACAATAACATGAAATAAAATACACCAAGAGCCAACAGCCAACAGACTTGATGAAGGCGGAAGGTTGTGCAGTGAAATGCGTAGGATTGCAATGCCAAGATAAATTTGTGTATGTATAATGTAAAATGTATAATGTAAAATGTACATTCGCTCCTGGATATTCAGTCGAGGTGAGCCAAGAGACTAAATGTTTTAGCTAAATATGTGTAGGAAATCTGGAACGTAGAATCTAAAATCTAGAGTCTAGAGAGAACGTAGAATACATCGTCGAATGGGAGTTGGGAGACAGAACATAAGCTAGACCAGACCAAGCCAAACCAAACCAAGCCAAGGGATGCCAAGTCGAGCCAAACGATCTAAAAACAACTACTGAGAGGCGAAATCGACCCATGGGAAAAATTTATATGAATAGCTTCTGTGACTCCCAGAGAAAACACACACAGACACACACAGACACAGAGGGAGACAACCTGAGAGAGATAGAGAAAGAGAGCAAGAATCAAGCTTGATAAAACCCAACATGAGGCTTTCCCTTTCCTTCTCCCTCCTCTCAACTTGATCCAGCTCCGTATATCTACTAGAGAAAGATAGCACGATTGAGATAAAGATAAGCAGCGCGTAGGCTGTACACTTTATACTGTATACTGTACATTGTACGTTGTACAGTCCAGAAAACCAGAATGGTGTAGTCGAGTGTAGTGCAGAATGTATAATGTAGAATATTCACGGTCCATTCAGCTCCATTCCACTTCCTCCGACTGCATTGGATTGGACTGGGTTGGATTGCATTCAACATTCCGCTGTACTTTCACTTGTACATTCGTATTCCACAACAAAACGAAAAGAGAAGCAAAAGAAAGGTCTCTGATCTGATTATGCGAAACTGGTCGAAGTCGATTCCGAAGCCGAGGCCGAGGCCGATGAGACTTGAAACACTGAAAATAGTGATCATACAGAAAATGCATCTATCTGAAAAGTACAGAGTATATATCCTTGACTTTTATCATTCCCTTCTTCTTTCCTTCTCCGAAATACTAATCATCTTTAAAAAGAAAGCACTTCTTCAATTGGCTGATCCTATTTTTTTTAAACAAATACAAAAAGATGCATTAAAATACTAATTGTACCTTTTACATTTACAAAATTTGTAAATATCTTTAAGAGAATGTTCAGTTGGTCATTTACGATACTTTTAATTTTATATTATGGATGTTTTATGATGATTTCATTCTTTGTTTTTTTTCTATTTGTATTGCAGGTTGTTCCAAGTAGGAGCTCCGTCGTCGTTCTGTTTCACCCATCGTCATTGTCATTGTCATTGTCTCTTGGCACTTGACCAACAAGAGGAAAGAGGACACAGCAGATAGTTCTGCTGATAGAGATTCAGATTCAGATAAAGATCGAGAACAGAAAAGTCCAGTCCAGCCCAGTAAACTCCGATCCCAAAACCACCATCAATAAGCCAACTGTACAAAAACAAAAACAACAACAAGAGAAAACCACGAGTAAACTAAAAGAGAAACGTGCTTTGAAATTTTATAGTCTAAAATTACAAGGGGGTTCAAGATAAAAAGGGTGGATTGACTGACTGACTCAAAACTCTTCACTCCTCAGCTCAACAAGCAAGGATGCTGGAGAAAGTTAAAAAAAGTGGCGGGAAGAAAAGAGAAAGTTGAACATTGAGAAATTGACATAGTACATGTGTGTCGTGTCAAAAGAGAAATGACAAGAGCGCGAACCAGAACCAGAACCAATACCAAAACCCGGACAATGTTTATTTCCACTTTCTCCAGTTTTCGGTCCTCATCTTCATCGTCGTCGTCGTGGTTGTCATTGTCAACATTTTCCCCTTCCTTTGAACTCGTAACTCTCAACTCTGAACAATTTAATCCACTTTGAGTAAAAATTTATAGTGAGTCACCAGTCACCAACCAAAGACTAAAAAGTCAGAGTAAAAAGTAAAGCCGGGAAGGAGAAAGCAAGAGGAATCTGTCAATTTATTTAATAGAAAGTACACTTTTTTCCTCCGACTGTCTCATTCTCCCTCTCCTCTCAGTTGTTCACGTGTTTTCATCTTTTCATGTGCTCCTGTTTTTGTGTGAGTGTGAGTGTCTGTGTACATGTGAACTATGGACTATGAAGTAAATCCCCAAGCAGAGTTGAAACAAATCTACGGAAAACTTTTGTCCTCTCCTAATACTCTTTCTCCTATTTCTTCCACTCTTCTTTGGGAAAGAAAGTCAAAAAGTGTGTAGTGAAATATGAAGGAGAGTGTGGAAAAAGTAGGAAAAACTTTTCTTCTACCATGAAGAGAAAGCAAGAAGAAGAAGAAGAAAAGTCGATTTTGGCTTCAACTTGAACCCAGCAAACCAAACCAAACCAAACCAGACGAGAATCAGCTCCAACAGTAACGAACGGCTACTAATACAAAATAAAACTTGACTCAAAAAACTCTCATCATATGTACTCTTTTTCTTGTCCTTCTCATTTTGGTTCTGGGGGTTTGTTGTAGTTCTTGTAGTTCTACATCTACATCTACGTTCATCTCTAAACATGGGACAAGAAGAAGAAGAGTAATTTTATGTTTCAAGTCTCTCTCTGTTTTTCCCCAGGACAATCTGTGGTAAAAAAAATAAGGGAGAGGTTTGATCCTCCTCGTGACTGTCTGCCTGCCTGCTTGCCTTCTTGGCTTCATTCTCCATAAACGTGATCATAATTTTAAACAGGAGACAAAGAGAACAAGAGACAAACTTACTCTAGACTCCAGACTCTAGGCAAAATAGGACAAAACAAGAAATAGCCAAAAGAAAGCAGGAAAGAAAACAAGAAAGAAAGGACACAGGGCGCGTAATTTAATTCTGTGACTGCCACACAAAAGCTCCTTCATTATTTCCCCCTCTTCTCTTCTGCTGTCTTTTGTGTTTTGTCTCTTGTTGTTTCTCAAGTCGCATCAAACTTGTACGATACATTTTGTCTGTGCATCCATCTCCATCCGTTGGTCATGCCATGAGGACTCAAGTGTACAATCTACAGTGTACAGTGTACAATCACTCTTGTCAATTTAAATCCTTCAACTTCAAGTCAAACACCTTGTGTAATTTAACAGAGGCCTCATTCCCTTTGTCACTGTCCCACTCAACATCAACATTCTCATACTGATTCTCATACTGATTCTGATTCTGCTTGTGGTTCCAGATGAAGTGCACACACTGATAAAAATCCAAATCTAAACTCTTAAGTGGCAGACCAGAACAGAAGAGACACAAAAAGTTTTCTTCATTCTAGATACAGTCCGGGAAATATAAGAGACATGACATCATGTTCAGAAAAGTGACATTGTGACACAGTGACAAACGACGATTGTACAAATTGTAAAGACAAAGTGTAAAGAGGAAAACAGTGGAGTGAAAGCATGTGAAAGCATGTGAAAGCATGTAAAAGTATGTAAAAGTGAAAGTGAAAGTGAAAGTCTATCTCTTTGTGTATGTGTAGATGGTATAAAAAATAAATGTATTGTTCTAGTTTTGAGTGAGTTGTGTTTACAACGAGATGAGTGAATTTGGCCATCATCATCGTCCAACTTCCATTTCAGCTTCAGTTCCAACTCCAACTCCAATTTTAATACTCTCTCCAGTTGACTTGATAGAACTAAAGGATAGGAAAGTAGGCCCAGTTTTTCAAGTGGACGGAACAGAGGTGAGGGTGGAAGTATGTTTGTGAGGTGTGGGTGCAAATGGCTCCCAGTCTGTCTTCATCTGGGTGTTCTTCTCTTCCTCCTCAACTCCCCTCAGTCCGTCTCCCCGCAGTCCAAATACAGGTCAGCAATTAACACTCTCTCTTTGTTTTTTAATACATTATAATTATACTTTTTCGATACCAATATTAAGCTTTTTAGTTATATTACAATTAATCATTAATAATTTACTTTATCATTGGTTGACCTTTTAATTTACACTTTATTTGTGAACTGTAAACATTTTGTAGTAGCTTTTTTATGATTTCGACGTCTAGACTTTAGAACGTCAGAGATTCTAAAACTCTGTATGAAGCTTAATCAGAGGTGAAGACTTGAGAATTCCGAGACTTGAAATTTAGATTCAGATTCAAAATTCAGAAATTCGAGAATTTCCAAATTCAGCTGGAGGTTGTCTTTGAAAACAAAGCATTAGCAATTTAAATGAAGGTTACATATGGCAAACCACTAAATTATTCTGACAAGTCATTAAAAACACGACAACGGTGATGACAACGAGGGTGATCTCTCTCTCTCTCTGTATGTGGTTTGGTTTCATTATTGTCCCCTCTTTTCCCTGCTGTTGCTGCTCACAACATAACATACCAGTACCAGACCAGACCAAACTAGACTCAAAGCTCCCCAAAATCCTTTTTGATTCAAAATTCAGAGCCACCTGATCAAATTCAAATTCAAACTGGTGGAGTTTGGAGTTTGTACTTTGGAGTAAAATGTGTGTGTATGCAAATGAGATTTTTTGGCAAATGAAAGGATTTTGGTTTTTTTATTTAAATGATGATGATTTGACTACCTTTTCCAAGTATAATTTATACTAGTTGAAGCATGTTTCCCGTGTACTCCAAACTCCAAATTACAGAGAGAGAAAGAGAGAACGAAAGGCAGTGTTAATGATGATGATGCTGATGTTTGTGATTGTTTGAATGTTTCTGTGGACCCGGTACAGCTCAAGATTGGTGGAAACAGCGTATGGGAGTGTACGAGGAATAATCATTCCAAAATCCGGCAGCTTGACGAGAGACATGGAGGCATTTCTCGGAATCCCCTATGCCTCACCCGCTGCAGGTAATACATACAAATATACTAAGTTTCATATAATGCATAAAAGATAAAAGATGTTTCTCTGTATATTTGAATGTACATGAATATTGAACATACTAGAGTAAAGTAGATGAAGAAAAGTTTTCCAGAGATCCGGAAAAATATACAAGATTGTTACAAAAGTTAATTAATTAATTGAATGAAGGACAAGTGCTGAATGATGATGATGAATGTTGTTTTTTTGTGTGACAGCCTCTCTCCGGTTCATGCCGCCCCTAACTCCATCACATTGGAAAGGCGTGAGGGTAGCTGACAAATTCGGTCCAGTCTGTCCTCAGATCCTCCCTGACATTTCCAATCGAACTCACTCCCTGTCCAGAATGCCTTTGCTCAAATACACCCGACTCATGGAAATCTCCCAAATGCTTTCCAATCAATCTGAAGACTGCCTCTATCTCAACGTCTACATGCCGCTCGGTAAGTCTTTACTCTTGAATTTTTCTCCAATTCCATCTTCCATCCTCATCATCTTGTCTACAGTCTACAATAAATTTTGCATTTTAATCTAAAGAATATGTTCATATTTAGATTCATATCCACACTTCGTACTTCTTTGCATACTTCTTTGCATACAGTTGCTAACAAAAAGATATCGTGTTGTGCGTTTCTTGAATAAATAGCTCTAAAGGTTGTCCAAAAATCCACTTCAAATTCTTTCAAAATTGCTATGTAGTGTAGAATTTCATTCTGCACGAGATAGGAATTGCAGTTTTGT
>JABASP010002515.1:0-19576 GCA_019776565.1 Sminthurinus signatus | reverse complement strand
TGTCTCAAATACCAATAACTATATATTCAAAATACATACAACTAATAAATAAATAAATAATAACAATAAACCAGCCATTGCACTGTGTACAGACTGCCATTTTGACTTAATCTTAATCACAATTCAAAATGCATAAATATGTGAGTTTCTAGTTAATGCTGTTCATTTTCAGGAAGTGAAACTTTTGTCATGCAATTTCTTTTGAATTATCAAGTAATGAATTTAGCGTGTTTAAGTTGTACTAGTACATTTCGCCCACATCATAAATAATATGTACGAGTTGTGATTAATGTATTTTCACACAGTGTCAAAGTACATAATTGATTTCAAGATTCTGCCTGTACATAACTATTTACAGAACGTATTTAGAATTCCGCATTAGATATTTGTAAACACTCAGATGAACGCTAAAGTACGCAAATGTAATAGTTAAGTATTTTTTTGTATCCAATTGACGGGTGATTCAATTCAAAATTTGTTTGTCTAGTTGCAGTTTGTCTACCAATACTTTAAAAAAAAAGAGATCAATATTAGAACCAGAAATAGTGTGTAATAGAAGTAAGAGTAGCTTCATAGTACGTATTTAAGAATCAATGCCCTTCACCGTGAACGAGAATTAAAATCAATGTCAAATGTGATATTCACTGCGAGATTTCTTTCCTGGTGAGAATTTACGGGTTAACGGTTGATTGCTAACTTTGCACAACGGTAGTTTATTGAATTTGTGAGACAAAACCAGAAGTCAAGACAATGCTTTGGTGTTAGCTGTAACTAGTAAGAATAGTAACTAACTGGAAACCGGATGCTTAAAAACATACAAGTTGAAAGCTGGACAACATATTATACTACAAATGCATATAATATGAAATGCTTTTTGTACAGTTCAAAGTCAAGTACAAGGTCACTACTTATCCAGAAATCCAGATCTAAATGGATAATGGATTAAACATAAAAGATACATTACAAGTATGTACATCGTGTGGGATCAGTGAGACCAAAATGACATCATAACTTTGAATATAAAATGTTGAGAGTCATAAATGATAAATGTAACTCTGAATCACGTCCAGATTAACACTTTTCTCCCTACAACATTAGGTACAAGTTACAAGTATATATTATACAACGTAGAATGCAGTTTTTCCGCTGGAGTTGTATAATATTATTGTATACATGATGTAGGAACTAGCATGTATACCATATAGCAATAGAACATTCAAAATAGCCCAGACGCAATCATGCAAAAATGCAAGAGTTCATAGAGCTAAAACTTGGCTGAGTTTGCCAATATTATAATTATGAATTAGTCGTTGACTGGAGTAGAAATGGTAAGTTGTGTCTTTGGTAGTGTATACTTTTCCATTTGGAATGGATTCCAAGTCAACTTTTTTTCCCATTGAAAAACTGAAAACCGTTCTTCCCATTCTCCTTACAATAAGTCTTTTCTCTCCCAAAGGTAAGATAAAAACGTTATTTCCTCTTTTAGTTTTACAAAGAAATTTTGTCAAATAATTGTATTTCAATTATAGTTTGTGATTTTTCTTTTGACTTGTACATACATTTTATCATTTATAATAGAAATCAGTGGTCTTCAATGTTTTGAGTGCACAGCGATGGAAGGAAGCCCCCACTACACAAAAGACTGTGATAGTAATCCAAAACCTCTCAAAGGTTTCCGGAATTTTTTTAATCGTCACTATCAACTCTATTATAATTTATAATACTTTATGTTGTATTCTCTTTCTAGGCTTTATTAAGTATTTTGTTTTTCTCCTTAAATAATTAGATGGATTTGCTGGATGTTTGGAGATATGGGGTCTTTCTGATCATGGAAAATCATTAGGTAAAATCATTATTAGTGTTTTAACATTTTACGTCATTAGGTTTAGAAATTATAGATAATCTTTATGTTTTGTAGTGATACGTGCTGGGCATTGGAATAAACAGACTGAAGGTATAACCATTTTCCAAACTTTTGACATATTATGTCGGTTTTTTATTTAATATCTGACTCTTCATTCTATAGCATCTTTTATGTATTAGACTGCAGACGAAGTTCTAAAAATTGTGGACTATATTAAAAGTAAAAGATACAAAAGAATAAATAATACATAATATTGTACATGAATTCTCTATACATTCTATAATACGTAGGTCGAGTTCCCTCTTGTTATCATCCTGAGCAAACATTTGTTGTTGATGCAGCCGTGGAAAACTTTAAAATGGACACAATTACTTATTGTTATGCATGTGACCATGCAGATGGATGCAATTCAGCCCCGCCAAAAATATCCATGCCCTACACCTTTTCTACGGTCATCCTCTTCCTCCACTTCATTGTCTATTATTTCCTGCCTGTTATTTAATTACATCTGATGACTGATTGTTATACATATTATATACTATAGACCTGTATATCTCCTATAATATGTCGTATGTCTTACTCTATATCAAAAGAAACGATTTATGAATAAATTGATATGTAGGTAAATATTATGTTCCATAAATGTTCATTTTTTTATTGAATTTGTCATATTTACTGTGTTTGCTTTTGTATATTCCATAAGGTTCAATAATATTATATATTATATATACATTTGAACTCAGCAGTTCACTAACAAGTAACGAGTAAACAGGAAGACAGAGAATAAATAAATTTATTGACGTTGTCCTGTCATGAAAGAATTTACAGCAAGTCATAGTATCTGATCAGAATAATATGGACAGGCCAATAACTAAAGGACAGCTCATAGACTGTGGTAGACTTATCCAGGTGGTATTTTCTAGTCTATTTTCTAATCCAAATAGACTGCTTTCACATTTGAAATTCACCAGTACTAGAAAAGTGATACATTCTGTACGCAAAACAGCATATCCTAGTTTCTAGACAAGCGATGAATAGAAAAAATAGTCAGCGGACAACGGAAACTTTATAATAAGCACGAGGAGGTAGAAAAAGGAACACATTTTTCTCGCTTCTCATTATGATGATTACCAATTATCAACCTTCTTATTGCAGAAAAAAGTTGTGCATAATTTACATGCGTCCAAGTTTTATCGATTCTCAATCTCGATTTCGCCACTATAATAATTGCAGTTATTGGCATGATAATAGGTTTATTAGTATTATTATGCCGCACATGCGACCAATATTCAAATATAGTAAATAATGGTCAAGTTGCAAGTAGTGGAATTTTTGTATTTATTGATTGGATATGTATAAATAGTATGTTGTATATATATTGTAATAGCTGTATGGAGAAATCAAAAGGTTCAAATGCCCGTACCAAACATATTTAAAGTGTACATGATCAAACTCTATAAGTTCTGATCTATTATTTAAACACTTGGCATGTATACACAATACACAATGTTCAAGGAAATGATTAAACCAATAAGTTTTATTTGAAGCTGGATTAGTCAAGTGACAACTGCGAAAAAGAAACAGTATATACGTAGGTACTGTGTATTTTCTCCTGTTTGTAATTTATAAGACATGTGTCGGTGAAATAATAACTAGTAAAAATTATGAAATTGTACATAATTTTTTCTCATCATTTTTTCCTGTTCTTTTTGTTTTTTCATTTGAGTACCATAATTTCACAAGTTCATACAAACAGTGATAAACTACCATTTCAAATCTTTAGTAGTAGAACAAATGCCAATGGAGTGCCAATGTCATATCTGAAATTTCTACGAGAATTTTTCATTGCTCAACAACCTGAATTTTGTCCATTTTCCTTTGTAATCCAAAGAAACTCAACTTCTAGTGAACATTTGTATTGGGAAGTACATCAGCGACCTACTACTAATACAACTTCCATATTTTTATTTACTTTCATTCATGAAACTACAAAATCATTTTTTAATCAAAACATTAACAAAAGTATAGTTGATACTGAACCATCCTTTAGTATTGAAGGAAAGATTATTAACAAGTTTCAAGCACAGTGTTTCACATTTATCTATCATTATGAAAACGAGTACGAAAATTCTAATAATAAAGCTATTGACCTTTTAAAAATTGGAAATCCAGCTAGAGATCGTTTTATTCTCTTATCACAGATTGAAAGGAAGAAATATTTAAAACAGTATATAAAGAGTTTACCACTACAGAAAATTCGATTTCTTGTGGGTTTCATTTATATTCATGATGGATTCTACAATAAAAAACTAGCGGAAGAAGACTATGGTTTAAAAGTTTGGAAAATTCCTAAAATGTCCCTTAAAATAATAAAACTGAATAAAGTTCATTTCCACATGTCCGCCGTGACAATCCCACCTCTCATAATGCAAAGAAATGGAAAAATTTACGACGGAATGATGCATCAACTGTATGAAACAACCGCCTCTTATTTTAACTTTACTTATGAGACTACTGAAGAAAAAGAAGGCACAGGTACAAGAAAACAATATAATAAGTAATAATTAAAAATATGTAAGTATTTAAAGTTCAAAGTGCAGTACAAAAATACACCACTGTCTTTTTTTTAAATACATATTTTAGGTCGAAAATTACCAAATGGTAGTTGGATTGGAAGTTTAGGTGATTTAAAAAGGGAGCGCTTCGATATGGCAGCAGTGATTCGAATGTCAAGTCAAAGACACGGTCATATTGACATTACAAATTATTTATGGAATGATCAACCAGTTTTTATCGTCGCTTTGCCAAAGGTCTTCATCTCCCTCACAGCAATTTTTAACCCATTTACTCCTCTCGTTTGGACACTCATCCTCCTCTCTTTTATATTAATTGTCCTCCTCCTGTTTCTATCGACAAGCTTTGTAATTACAAAGGCATCTTCCTCGGATAAAATTCGAATGACAATTGGAGAAAATACATACCACTCAATCCTCATCCCCTTTTCTCTCCTCCTTGATCAAGCTTTTCAAGTAAAACTCCATGCAGGGTTTACCAAATTCATTGCAGCTCTTTGGATGCTCCTGTGTATTGTTATAGGCCTCTTTTACAAAGATAAACTTTTCATTTTACTCACTTTTCCCCAAGAGGAACAAATCCCAAGGGACTTGACACAACTCCTCTATCGCAAAGACTATCAAGTAATCCTTTATTATTGGAAGAGTGCAGTTTTCAACATGTTGAATTCATCTGAGGATCCTACTCATAAAACCCTAATGAAGAGACTTGATCTCACTCCAAATCATGTTCAATGTGTTCTCAATGCCATTTCAAAACCACGTACAGCTTGTATTGCTGTCAAATCCTTGTTAGCAATCACAATGGCAAGTAATGCTACAATTTCCTATGGATTTGAAGCAGGTATTTTTAGTCAACCAGTTTTAAATATGGATCCAATGTACATTGGTATTGGATTACAAAAAAATTCAATTTTCACAGAGACTTGGAATATTGTCTCAGCTATGATTCGTGATACTGGAATCTTCCAAAAATGGGAAAAAGATGAATTTTCCTCTTTACGGAGAATGGGAAAGGCTTGGTTGACTAATGAATCTCAGGAAAGTAGTCCAGTGAAGAGTAAAATGCAGAATCTTGCCCGACATTACAACTTGCGAATAAAACCATTACAAGTACATAATTTCTACACACTTTTTAGTGTATACGTGATATTCATATTATTATCAATATTTATGTTCTGTTTGGAAATGAGGAAAAAACGTTGTCGATGAGAATCAGTGATATTTTCAACAGCAAATGATTCAACTAAAAATATAAAGAGAATGGAATGAATAAAAAATAATTTTGTAATAATAATTAATAATAATTGATAATTATTATTGATCTTTTGATTTTTGATATTTATCATAAAAAAATAGTTAGTACCTATTACCTATATACACAAAACTACAAATTTATCGAGACATTCAACATTCCATGGACAAATAGTTGTAACAAATTCTCAACAGTATATATCATTATTTATATTCGGCATTGTCCATATAACTTTTGTTACTTTCAACAACAAAAAAAGACCATGCTTGCTTAAAACTGATATCAAGCCTGAACAAAGGAATCCTAAGAAAAGGAAGGAATGATACACATGACACAAAGTGTCGTTTTTATATCAAATGTCAACTGTACAACAAAAATACACACACAGAAAAAGGAAAGGGAAAGAGATTTTTAGAGGAATGAATGACTGAGCAATCAACAACCTTGAGGACATGGCAAAAATGTACTCTCGTAACTTGTAAAACTACAATCATCAAAGGTAAACATACTGGTGCATAGTCCCAAACCGTGAGACTTTGGCTCGTGCCAGTCATTCAATAAGACTCAACGAACCATATAGCCACAATAGCTATATTTGATGTACATATTTAGTGTTTTAAATCCACAAATGGATTCAATTCAATTCAGTCATGTCTATCTATAATATATGTATATTGTAGACATAAAGGATGATGGAAAGATTTCATTACATTTTATATACCTATATATTTGTAATTGCATGTATTGTATCTCTCATATAATTTGTAAATGATTTAAATTTCAAAGTCGGATACCAACATTTACTTCAGTCACACCAAATTTAACACTTTGATTTTTATGTTGAATTAGTAGATTGTAGACACAAGTAAAAGAAGGTCTATTTCCTCACATTAGATAATAATTTCTATTGTTGGTATCCTTAAAACTTTGAGAGCCAGTCCAATCCACGGATATACGGACTGTGCTGTTGTGTCCTGTCTCTTTAGAAGAATAAGAAGTGAAAAAAGTGAAACATTAATAATAAAAATATTTAGTTCGTCAAGACGAAGAGGACGAAATCAAAAATGGAATTTAAAGGATCAATTAAATTTGGACGCCTAATAACTGTAAGAATTCATTAGTTTTAGTAATAATTAGTAAATTAGTATTATTTAGTAATTATTTAAAAAAACTGAAAATCCAAGTTCTTATTTTTTTTCTGTACTGGTGATTTTTGAATATTTTAGAGTTTTGTTGTAGTTCTCCTCATCATCAATAATTTTTACCTAGTGATAGCAACTTCAAATGATAGCAACTTCAAAAGTGAAACAACTGAAAAAAACACGAACCATCACGATAAACATTCCATCATCAACTCAGCCGACTCCTCCTCGAAACAAAAGACAAATTGGAGGTGGAGGATATGATGAAAATCAATTTTTCCTCGGATTTGGACAGGGATTTGGATATGGTGGGCTTGAAGACTATTGTCATGACTGTCTACACTGTAATGGATGTGGACATGTTCCAAATAGAAATGTTTTAATTGAGTATGACTATCAACCAAAGTGAACTATAAACTAAAAGGCAAGAGAATAATAATAATTTTAATAAAAAAATTTATACAAAAAATACTACCTAAAAAACTGATAACAATAAAAAAATATTATTGCTGTATCCATCACTATAAAAATTGTGTCTATACTATTTATTATTATTGAATACTGGATAAAATACAGAGACAACTTTTAACGTCACAAAATATTTTCGTGCTTATCGAATGAGTAATAAATAACAAACAATTGAGATTATCAGGCCGTACTACTTGAGATCCTTAATACATGTAAAACTAAACAGTTCATCTTCGAAAAAATAAGAAATACTGTATCAAATATATATTATACAGTGGAAATTCTTACTGCATAAGTTGATTACTAATTATTGCTACTTAATAAATAAAGTTTATACTATATGTAGTAGTAATAGATATAATATAAGTACTTACGTCACAAAAGAGACAAATAAAAGATATATACGAATATTCGATTCTTAAATATTAAATATACTTGTAGGGTTAAAATAAAGGTTAACGATTAAATTTGTAAATTCTTACTTATTTAAAGGTACAATAAGCAGAAAATTAATAACAGTAACAATAATTCATCTGTTGTTACTAGAATGCGGCAATGTAAATATAGTTAATGTTCATAGTTCATAGTAATACTTACTTGATATTAAATAAATAGTCGACTTTTTACCAAAAATGCAAAATCACGGCACATTGTCAGAATTCAAAAGAAGTAAGAAGAAGACTGCATGTAAAGCTCAGCAACAAGACCTGGTTGAGTTTGAGCCAGTTCTTTAAAGGATTCCATCCTCAACACTGATGACTTGTGTCTATGAGAAAAAGGTTTAAATAAGAATTCAATCAACAAGCTTGACATACATAAAAATTGTAAATATTAGAAGCATAATATTTTTCAGTAACCATTACCGATTAATGTAAGACATGACTTGAGGTTTCAAAGTCACTGGACTGTACATATGAGCAAAAACAAACATATCAATGCAATTATCTACGCTCAAAGCAAGTACCAGTGGCGGTTCACAGGCCTTTTTCAGTTCTTGTAGTTCATACTTGTGCCCGATTCGGAACAAGTCTACACAATTCTTTTGAATATTCTGAACCTTTGCCGTATAGATAAACTCCAACATGCCTTCAACAATTTCATCATCAAAATCATCAATAACAACCTCATTTTGGGTTGACTCCTTCATTTCTGTACGAAACATGGCCTCAAATACTTTACTGGATACTATCCAATATCAAATAGGAATAGAAATATTATGTAGACAAATCAGTTTGTAAGTATAATATTAATAGTATACGTAATATGTAATATGTACACATTACACATAATATACTCTTTTACTACATTAACAACTTGAAAATGACCATGATAATATTATATTAACATTTTCAACATTTTGACATACCTACAAGAACAATTTTATGAGCTGAAAACGTTTTTGTCTTTGTTATAATAGAAACATCAGAAAATTCCTTATTGTTCTGAATAGATCTGAGCTTTTGTTCCAAATATTCCAAATGAAGGAGATTTCTAGCCTGAGATTGAACCAATTGACGAAGACCTTCAGCCTGAGACTGAATCTGTTGCCGATTTTCTTTCTTTCTACTCATGCAATTATTCCATGACGTTCTTTTGTTTCCAATAGTAGCCGATACCTACAAAATAAACAGTAATAGAATACCATTATTGCAAAAAGTAGAATAGAGAAATTTTGAGAGTTATATATATATAAATATTAAAAATCATAAGACACCAGATTTACTGTCTACATACATGTATTTGTTGGTTGTTGGTTAAACTTAAAACTAAACTAAATTATACGTATTCACAATGCTAATAGATACAACTTATGGTAAATAACTTACAGTTCCAACTAATCCTTTCATTTCATTGAAAACTTGGCTTCTTTTGCGTGTATTATGTTTTTCTCGAGCTCGTTCCTCAAATAGGGTTAGCTTCTCTGTAATTTCGGATGCAAAACTCGAAAATACTTGTTCCAGCTGTGTTTCAATCGTAGCTTGTTTCTGTAACATTCATTAACAAACGATACAAATAAGTAATCTTAATTCTAGCTTGATATAATGGAATTAAATAATAAAAATAATAACATGGACGAAACAAGGACAAAACACAAAAATACTTACATCAACTGCAGTAGTAAGCCCATAAACAGACATGATAATAGCGTCTTTTGTTTCCGAATCCAGAATTATGAAATGTGATCAACAGGTCAATATTTTGTTACAAGTTAAGTACCGAAGTCAGATTAGCAATAAATAAACTTGTTATTTTTTCACTGCCTATAATTAAAAAATAAATAACCGAAAAATGAAAAATCGAAAATGGACGCTTCCAGTTTTATGTTTTACTGCACAATTTTTTTTGATCGACTCATGTCAAGGATCTCACGTGCTCTATATCAGATATTATATGCATTGTGGCAATACGTGATGAGAAAAAAAAGTATGCAAAAACTGAAAATTAAACTGAACATGGATTACACTACCACTTTTATTACAATACTGAAATCATTTTATATTTTATGTTACTTTACTTTCAAACATCAAAATCTATATTATACGATACGGCTCTCAGCTTGTGAAAAGTAAAATGTCTTATTTATTGTTTGATATGAAAACGAGACCAGAAGAGGCAAAGTAAAAGTAAATGAAAAGATAAAACAGATGACCAAAACTGGGGTATATTTTAATTAGAAGTTGTGAAAATTTTATTAATCGATTTGGCTTTAATTATCTTTACAATCTTATCATTAAAAATGAGTGCTAACAAAAATCAGTCATTTAACATAGATTATTCTACATTTTAAGTAAATCAGTCATATGTACATGTACACACAATCTCTCATATTTCAATCACAATTTGAGCATATATAGATTTAAAAAAGTATGGTAGTACAGTTTAGCATTTAAAGTAAACACAAAAATACGAAATGAATAATAATTATTAATAATTTACATGTGTACAAAAAAATCAGTCAATATCTTCAACATGTTCCGGTGCAGGTCCAGGTATTTCTTCATCCTCATCTGGAGTACTTCCAATTTCTGTATATTCTTCCAACTCAGGGGCAAGACAGGGTTGCTCAACAAAGGTATAGAAAAGGATACTGAATACAACGTTGAGACTGTAAAGGACAATGAGTGTCTCGCGGTCAACAGCTTGAGGACTGCAGGCAAAGACGATACCCATGATTGAGAGTAAAATTGAAATAACAGGCATAAGAAGAGCAAAAATGAAGATAGTTCTTGCCGTCTTAGTTTTACCCCTTTTACTTCTCCAACGACAAAATGCACTGATGTAGATGAGGAGAGCGAACCCGGCAATAATCTGAGGAAGATACCAAGTTGAGTGAAGACCTCCACCAAACCCGCCAAAAATGAGCAAACAAGTGATGACCAAATGACCCAGAAGAGCGAGACCGAGTCCCGCAACGATCATGAGGAAAAGGCCGTCGTATTCTTTTTCGTCCATTTTTTTTTGTTTTGAGTACAATATCCAACAATTTGTGACAAAAATTCAGTGCTAATAATGCGGATGAAAATCTTACTGGAAACTTGAAAATACACTAAAACTTCAGAGCTCACAAAATGAAAACTAATTCCAGTATCCAGAAAAAGTAAGTAAAATGCTCTCAGCTGTACAACGTGTCCTTCACCTCCAACTTAGATTTCTTACTGTGATACTGTATTAGTTACTCATTTTCTTATTTACACACAGCCGTTGTACGTTGTAGCCACACTATACACTAAAGTACACTATAGTACATAATATGATACTTGTAGGCTACAGCTTCGACGCATTTGAAAACTTAGGATAAATAAACTTATGAGAATGCCAGTATCAATGATCAAATAGTGAAAAATAAAATGCATCTTATATATTCCATAATATGATGTACATAATATGTAATATGTATCCATTCAAAATTAGTTAAGTATTTAGAGAGATTCATGTGTATAAATTTTAAATTTTGCTATGAGCAGTTCAATGTACAATGTTTCAGCAAAATGAACTACACACTGAATTTTGTGTGTATTTTGCTGCACACTCAGAGTGCGTTCTTTGGCTTAGATTTGGACCAAAGTTAATGCGTAGAGGGAATCTCATACAGTTCTGCTGTATTTTTCCGTTCCTTTACTTCCAGTAGCTTCTATTCCCAATGTACAATGCATACGCCGTACACACTATACACCTTTTTTTGCTTTGACGTTTTGTGCGTGTGCGTTGGACTGTCAGTTTGCTTTTGCACTTGGTTATTCAGAGAGGCTTTGAATTTTCCGTTGCGTAGAACAAGTTGAGACAAAACATTGATTTTGCTATCGTGCGTTTTCAAGAATTTGTAAGAAGCTACTAAAAAGTAATTCAATTCAGAAAGGAAAAAGGTAATAATTATTTGAAAATAAAAAGTATAAAATTTAATATATTTTGGAAAATTGTGATTACCGAATCTTGATTTTAAACCATTATAATTTATAGTTCTTTGACGTGCTTGTTGATTTTTTTTATATTGAAGGTGAAAAGACAAAGACGTTTTGAGTGTATAGGAATACTAATATTTTGATCAGTCTAAAGATGAGCACGATTTATGTCATTGGGTAAGTACTTTTGACTTTTATTTTGATTTTCAAAGAAATTCATTTATTAAATTGTCTTGTTGTTTTCTTTTACATGTAATAACTAGAATATAGTAACATGTATATGGGTATTTTATTAATTTTGACAGTGCTGTCACTCGAGGTGGAGCATGTGACATTGAATTTGCCGGCTATGGTCCAGGCTACTACAAATCCTCACAAGATAAAGAGCGAGATCTTCGATTTCAGGAGGAATTTACTGGTTTTTCATTGAATAATGGGACTGGTGCATTTACTTATCATGAAGAATTCAAAGACAAAAGTCAAAATGATTCCCCACCCCTAGCCCTTGTCCAGAGGATGTTAAATTTCCTATCAAATGGAGCAAGAAGTTCCTGCTCTGCAACAGTTTCTCCATTTGGGGTACATAATCTTGATTGTCGCTATACCTGGACCCTTGTCTTGGACTGAATACTGAATAAAAATGTATATATATATTAATATTATATATTTCGTGGGGTACCGCCAGCTGATTCAAAATTTAACACGACATGTTTTATTTAAGTCAAAATAGGAGTTATTATTACACCTTCCGTGGAATCTAATATTATGTTATAATATTACGCGTTATTAGTTATTAGATATATTATATTATATATGCTTTAATTTTTTGATCAGTTTTTTAATTTTCCCTAATCAAAAGATTAAGTACCTTAAGTACTCGATTTTTCAGCTCAATAGATATCTCTTGTGAATATTCTATATCACTACTAAACGAAGAGCATGCCTATGCCGTGTTCTAAATATGTAATAATTCATTTTTTCAACAAGTTTTTTGTTACTGATTTTACGATTTAATACTATATAATTATTTCGTGAGAACGTATTTGCTTGACAAAGTCGTTTCAGGCATAAAATATAAATGTACTTGTAAAGAATAGCATAATTTATTAAACTAAAATATAAAATGTAGTAGAAAATGATCTCTTCAAAGTTATATAATATTATACTATTGTCTATTATACATAATAATCAATACGACAAAAAAAACAACTCAATCGCATTTTCAGATTTGAATTAAAATGAAAATTTTCTGGATGAATATTGTCCATTTTGAATACGTCTAAACTTTTTTGTAAACAATATGTATTCTTTTATGAAGAATGTGTAATGGAAAGGTTAAAAATTATTTATTATGAATATTAAATAAAACAATTTTATTTACGTATTTGCACAATGTATTATGTAGATGGTCACTTTTAGTGTTTAACTATTTCATTGCTTATTTCATACAACATGCTCATGTAGTAATATATTCATACTTGTAATACATAAACATCCATTCCATAAAAACATTCAAATAGAACTGTCATTAATTATTACACTAACCAAACACAAAGCATATGCTTTAGAAGGAGGAATATTCCTCCCTGTTGTGTCAAAATCAAATATATTTTAATGATACATAATACATAACATACTCTCGAGTGAAATTCAAAGATGATGGTGAAAACGTCAGCAACCTTGACAGTTATAAGTAATGATTCATGTGTATGTACTTAGATGTGAGGGATATGAAGAAACGTGAAAGAACCGAGCCCTTATGTCTCTCTTGTTGAAGGGCTATACAAAACACAAGGTCTGATACACTTTCCAAAAACCTTGACTGACTTTCCTTTCACTTTAGTGGAGCACGAGTTTAGACGTGCAGTTTGCACACACACAAATGAAACGCTTTACTTTTTCTTTCCAATTTTGTCATTTCTCTAGTTTGTTTCAGAACACATATCATCTCTTTCTGCTCTTGTTTGATTCTTTCTTCTCCGACTGTGGTAATAATTAATGTACAAAAAGACTAGTCACTTTTAAGCACATTTGGATATTTTGACTGTGAAATGTGAAACAAATACTGCATAAAACATACATTATCAGTTATTGTTAGTTTAGAAAATACATTTTGAGTATTCCTAGAGAAAATAACAAGTAAAAAAATGGCAAAAGTGGACGTATGTATGCCAGTAGTGAGTTCTGTTATATGTGAAACTGAAATTGCCCCAGAAACAATAGAAGAAATCGAGATTCAGAAGGTAATACAAAATTAATTTTATCACAACTCTTCTCTCTGTTTAAATTTGTAAACTTGATTATTTTTCATGTTCTTTTTCGAATCAAATTAACCTTATTAAAATAGGTAATTTATATATTGTGTTTTATGACTTGAAGCTTCGTGATAGAATCTCAGATATTATTCAAAGTGATGAGAAATTTGATGACAATTTTTATTTACTTCAATGGCTAAAAGGTAAGTTTATTTGACCTGAAAACTTTCTGTCCGTACTTTACTTGAGTTACTTTTACACCTAAAGGCCGATTTATACTTCACTCGTTGCCATATAAATAACACTATAGGAGTGAAATGCTAACGAATGGGCAGAGAGTGAAGTATAAATCGGGCTTAACACATTAAAGTCTATTGGTATTTAAAATACGTTACCATGACACTTCATACTGTAATTCTATTGCAATTTTTCTAGCTCGACGAATGAGAGCCGATGGAGCCGAGACCATGATTAGAAATGTGAGTAAAACTGATTTTCATATCCTTGTGCAGAGTGTATAGTATTATTTATTATTTTAGCTATGTAAAGTATGTGTACTTCTGTTTGTTTGATTATTGTTAATTTTATTTTACTACAGTCTTTGAAATGGCGAAAAGAAAATCGAATTGATGAGCTTCTTGAGCAAGATTTTTCCCAGGATCTTCTTGACCAGTTTAATGTTCGTATGGAAGGAGAAGACAAAGACGGTGTTCCCGGTATACTAAATATCAAATATACTAAAAATTCTTATTTCATATTTTTGATCCATATGTACACATCATGTATAAAGTGCAAATGTACTTGAACTATTGTGCTTGTTCTTGACTTCTAGTATATTTGACATATATTTGAATCTTAATCTAGTTGTTAGTATGAATGTGGGGCAATGGGATGTCCGTTCATTTGTGGAAACACATGGAAGAGCTGCTTTTGTTCGTTACCTCTGTCAAATCTTTGTCAAGTGTGAGAAAACTATGATTGACTACAATAAGCGTCGAAATAATTGTGACGGGTCAAAATATAGAACTTCAATTACAACTGATTCATCCAGAGGACTCACCATGGTCATGAATGCTCGAGACTACTCTATGAAACAGGCCAAATCTATTCAAAGTGAGTCTTTAACATTTAATAATATGCAATCAAATACACTAGTTAAATTATTTTCTTTCAATAGATCGTTTTACAGCAAATTCGTTACTGTAGAATTTTTCTACGTATATCTTATATGTATTTACGCATTTTATTTTAGCCATCTTTGCTGTTATCGAGTGTACAAAAGTCTTTGATGCCTACTTTCCACAAATAATCAACACTCTGTTTATTCTCAACGGTAATTTTAAATGAACACTCTTTAATAACATTGGATTTTTTTTAAAAGTTCCATATAAATTTTGAATCAAAAGGTACTATTTTTAATTATGTAAAAGCTCATGATGGCTCTTTTTTCTCTTCCTCTTTCTCATTTTCATGGTGCCAGTGGATCGATTTTTTACAGTAATTTTGAAAATGGTCAAGCCACTTCTCTTCCTCCCAGAAATCCATGTTTTTAATCTGGATGAAAAGAACTGGATGCCTTTTGTACTCGACCGAATTCCGAGTTTGGAGGATGGAGAAAATTCATTTCTACTATGACATGTCATAGCTCATAGTTGACGTTGATATTGACATTGTTATTTGTTATCGTTATAATATACTTAGATGTATCCATTTAGATTAAATACATTTCTGCCTTTTGTTATGCATTTGTCATTTTCATTTTTTGTTGCTATGTAACACGTAACATGTTGTAAGTTTTTAATTTTACTACTTGTCATTCTCTCTTTGTTGGTGTATAAATAAATAAAAACTGTTGTATAACTTAAAAAAAAGCAGAGAATGAGGAGTGCTGTGAGCTTTAGTTTGTCTGAACTACAGTTGAAAAAACTATATGACTTTTCCAGTACGATAAAACTAAACTGTGGGCAAGTATTTCCACAATGACAGTAACTCTTATTCTAAAAACAACGCTTGAATGGTTTATTATGAAATGCATGCATTCTGAGGCCGCGTGCCAAAATTGTAAAATTAAAGCCAACTCATGAAATGCATGTACATATGTTCACCGTTTAAATACTTATTAGAACTGGTTTTAGGAGGCGCAGGAGAAGTTTTTATTATTATTATTATTATTCTTTCTATTTACTACTCAGAAATTAAAAACTGACTGGGTTTTTTTTTATTACCTCCTTTTTGAATTCATGAAGGCTGCAAATAAAAAGTGTGTAAATACCGTCATTGCTCAAACTATTGCCAAGTTTTAATTTTTATCTAGTGAACTTTACGCGTTTTCATACACAGCCAAATGAGGTTTTATAAGCTTGAAAAAAATGTTATGTTATGTGATGAGTTAATGCTTTGAGCTTTGAATTGTATAAAGAAGATGTTCATGGAAGTTTCATGCTACAATTTTTTCATAGATTTCAACTTTCAACGTATCATTTAAGCACTGACGGTACATATTATGTTTATGGTATTGTAACAATTGAATGAAAAAAGATTGTAAACTTATTGTACATTTTGTCATAAAATCAACAGCCAAGGTAGACTTGTTTTTTTTTGCACGCCACATCAATTCTAAACCCCCTGTAGATAACAATAATACATGATACATGTCATTGGATGCATTTTAGCAGTCGACATCTAAATTTGCATCTTTAAGTTTAGTGTACTGCATATATGCTGTATGTTGCATGTGCATAAAGTGGTTTAAAAGCCGCAAGATTTTCTCCTAGATATTCAAACTTTTTGTCAATATGGCAAGTGATGCATCTTCTTTGGGTTCTGTGATTTCAACCGTGGGATTAATTTTTATCATTGGATTCCTTTTCAATAAACTAAGACTGACATGGAAACCAAACAAAAAGTATCCACCAGGTATCAAAATTTCACCAGGCTTCTAAAATAAATGTATATATAAAAAACCCACAAATATATAATACAGTATAAGTAGCAAATGTTTAATATGACATATATTTTTCAGGTCCATGGGGACTTCCGATTTTCGGTCATTTGCTCCAGTTGGGTGATGAGCCGTGGAAAACACTACTTAAGTGGAAAGCAACTTATGGACCAATCTTCTCTGTTCGTTATGGAGGCTTTCCGTAGGTTTTTTTTTCAACATTATTTTATTTAGAAAACACTATAATTTGAAGTAAAACTTGAATGTAGAGACGGAATGAACTAAAGTCATTTGTAATTTTATTTACAGAGCAATAGTTTTGACAGACCCTAAAATCATACGAGAAGCTTTTAATATGAAAGTATTTTCTGGGCGACCACAATCTAAATTTTTTACCGATGTCAGTAAAGGAAAAGGTAGAAAGAAACATGTACAATGTACACTGTACACTGTACACACACAGTACAAAATATTATAGTGTAAACTTTGTAGAAATTAAATTGTATGAAACATCATCATTTATTATTTTTTTATTACTAATTTTATAGGTGTGATATTTTCGGATGGTCCTCTTGTAGCAGAACAACGCCAGTTTCTTATGAAATGTCTTAAAGGTAATGGCTTTGGACAAGATATACCCATGGAAGATAAAATCAAGGAGGAATTAGTCCATGTACTGGAGGACCTTCAAGCTACAAAATCGGCCCCAATTCGAGCGGACCATCGATTTATTGCCCCAATTCTTAATGGAATTTGGGGAATTTTCATGGGTAAAGTATTCCCACACGAGTCAAATGAGCTGCAGGAAATTGCTGACAGAATAGCAGCGTAAGAAAAATAAATCATCATGATAATATTATTATTACTTCTTATTACGGTATTACAATTTTCAACAAGATTTTTTTGTAAAAAATAGTTTTATTATAAACAAGGACTTTTTATTTTATATTAGATTGACTAGATTTGATGGACTCATTGAAAATCTTTCCATGTTTGTCCCCTTCCTCTCCACTTTTTTCCCTGGAGCTTCCGGCCATAGAAAGAAAATGGAGATTGCTGCAGATCTTTATAGCAAAACTGAAAAGGAATTAGTAGAGCCTCTTGATTCAAATTATGTTCAGGGTCAACCAAGAAATTTCAAAGAAGCTTTTGTAGATCAAATGAAACTCAGAGAAGATGATCCAAACTCAAGTTTTGAACCATCAAGTTATAAAATTAGTATTATTATTATCATTATAATATACACTTTAAACTTTGAAAATATAGTTTTTTATGTATGCCGTAGCTAGTAGCTAATAATTTTTATACATTTTTTATTTTCTTTTTCTTTTCATTTATAGAAAATATTTTTGGCTACACATGTGGAGATCTTTTGATCGCTGCTGTAAGAAAAGCATTACAATAAATTATACATAATACACACATATGTTCATTTCCTCATAGAGACTAATTTGATTTTTATATTAATCTTGATCTTAATACTTGATGTACAGATGGAGACAACAGGAACGACTCTGGAATGGTGGTTGGTTTACATGGTTCGTCAACCGGAAATTCAAGAGAAATTTCACCAAGAAATTGAGTCACTTATAGGCACAGCTCGACTTCCAGATTTAAGTGACCGACCTAAATTCCACTATGTAGAAGCTGTCTTGAGTGAAGTTCATCGTCATGCTTCCATCAATCGTCTTGGACTTATGCATCGAGCTTTGGAAGATGTTCCCAATTTCCATGGATTTTATATTCCCAAAGATACCCTCCTTGTGCCCAATGTTTATGGAGCAAAATATGATCCAGACCTTTGGAAAGATCCGGAGACTTTCAATCCAGACCGATTTTTGGATTCTAAAGGAAAATTTCAACGATCCGACAATCTCATTACATTTTCTGCTGGTGTAAGATCCTGTATTGGAGAAGGTGTAGCACGGGATAATTTATTTCTATATTCCATTGGAATTCTTCAAAGATTCAGCATTTTGTTACCACCTGGAGAACCACTTCCAAGTCTCCAGGGAATCGGAGGGTTTGTGTACAAACCAAAACCCTTTAACCTTATTTTTAAACCTCGATTTGATTTTTAAAACATAATATATTATGTATTATGTGTACGGTGTAAGTAGGTACAGTAAACATTATTTATAATAGTATATATTCTATATGCTTTGAAAGTTATTAAAAAAATGTGTAGTAGAATTTGACTTGTGTGCTAGACACGTTTAGCAGAGAAATGAATAAACAATAATGTACATTGTACAATTTTTCATGCAATTGAGCTTAAGTAAACATTTCATGTAAATTCATGCTTCTCAATTCTCAAACATTTTCACTTCTTTTTCTTCGCTCTTAATTTTCATCTATTTTGATCATTTTTTTATTATACATTATATACAAATTACATGCATTTCATTATAATTTTTACCAGGTTCAAATAATAGAAATATTATGTACAAAAAGTGGTAAAGTATTTTTTAGTGGGACATTTTATACATTTCAAAACCAATGCATACATGATAAATGCATTAAAAGTGTATATGTATTATATTATTGTATATTTTGAGTTAAGTGTAACAGTACAAACATAAAAATTAATGTAGCCTAAATATGAGTAACATGAGTAAAAAGTATTATATTTTTGGACATCCTTTCCCCTCCTGCCCTTTTAATTAAATTCCTTAATC